>MU690136.1:1444-24594 GCA_026770625.1 Nicotiana glauca
CATGTGAATTATATTTTTTGTGTAGATGTGAAAATAAAATAAATTATTCACCCAAAATGACGAGTTTTGGGAATAATTATTGGATTTTATAATACAAAATCGGTCATAAATTGGTTTTAAAAATCTTTAAAAATTTTGAAAAAATACCAAAACCTTTGGGATGCTTATATATGCATATACATGCTGTTTTGAAAGTATTTTGAGTATATACATAGGAAAAAATTAGGTATCAACAATAATTAATGAACAAAATCATTTGATATTCAACCTCTTAAACAATTAACACGATCATTAAACACAAGTTACTAATTTGACTAAAACCTAAAGTGAAAAACTAGAAGTCTAATGATTCAGATGGCAAATACAAACATTAGCGATTAATAAAGAAGCTAATTAACAAACCTAAAAATCAGAAAACAAAAACAAACAGAACCAAATAATTGGAACAGGAAAACTAAAATTAACAAAAAGTAAATACAAATAAATAAACTAAACTAAAGCAAAGAAACTTGGTTCGAAGCTAATCGCAACTTCAATCAGAAACTGGACCAATCAAAAATACATATAGAAGAAAAGAAGAAGAGGCAGAGGTGGAACGAATGCTAAGGCGAACAGAAATAATAAGGGAAAATTACCGGTTCAGACTTGACCTCATGACTGACCTTCCGATTTAAATCACCAAATAAGGTCAATCACTTATTCTTTGTCAAGAATAAGTGAATAACCTTATTTTGTGAAGAAATCGGTCCTAAAGCTTATGAGGACCTGGAGCATCAGGTTTTGTTTTTGGCTTTTATGTTCGAACCTTTAGATTTAAGATTCGAAGCATTCCAGTAAGATTCGAGGGAAAGTATTCATGGATTTGGAAAGAGGGGGTCTTGGCGGTCATGGGGTGTTGGTTTGGGACCGGTCTGAGGCGGCGGCACCATCGGAGAATCTTGTGGCGGCGCTAGGGTTTATGGTTTCAAATCGATATTTGACGTGTTTGGCTGCGATTCGAAGAGAGTGGTTTGGATATTTGGGAAGAGGAGGTTGAGGGGAGTTTGGGGTGTAATTTTGGTGGTGATTGGTGAGTGACCGCCGTCATGGGCGATTTTCGGCGGGCGGTCAGCGGTGGTTCGTGGTGGTGTTGGATTTGTCTCTGAAGAGAGACGAGGAGGTAGTGGTTTGGCTTGGGTGGGGGGTAAGGGTATTGAGTATATTAAACTCATGAATTAATTTAGGGTGTTGGATAATTGGATTCCAACGGCTGTGGTTAATTCATTAAGACGAAACGGGGTCGTTTGGTCTAGTGGGGTGCTGGACCGGTTCAGGGGTTGCAGGTCGGGTAGATAAATGGGTAACGGGGTGGGATTTCGATCGTTTGATCAAATTGATCCAATGGCTTGGGTCAATCGAACCCAAACGACGTTGTTTTGGTGGGTGTGGATATGGACTGGGTGGGGAATGAATGGGTATGGGCTGGATTGGGCAGGTTTCTGATGGGTATAAGGGTGTTTGGTTTGGACTTTGGGTGAATTGAATTAGAATTGGCCCAAATCCGATTTTTCTCTTCTTATTTTCTTTTTCTTTTCAATTTTATTTGTAATTAAAATAAAATACAAACCTAAATTTAACCTTGACCAAATTGCCTAAAAATATTAATTAACTTTAAGTAGTAATTATCACAAATAATTAAATTTCAAATTAAAAGAAAATCACAAAATTGTGACATTAAATACTAAAAATGCGAAGTACGTGAATTTTTCATTTTTGTAAAACAAAAACTTTCTTAATTAATCTAGAAATAATGTAAAATTAAATCCTAAATACAAATGCAACTTATTTTTGTATTTTTTCATTAATTTAGACAAAATATACATGCATAGACAAATGCAAACAATAACGAAAAATTCACAAAATTGCAAACAAAGAAAAAATTATTTTATTTTGAATTTGTGGGAGTAATTCACATAGGGAAAAAATCACGTGCTCACAGCTACCCCTCTTTGTCCGGAAATACAAAGAGTTTTCGTGCAAAGATAAAGTGAGCGGATACGAGCAATTTTTTCCCGTTTGGATACTCTGTGTGAAGCATTTTTTGAAAGATTTGACCGAAACTCTGCTTCAAAGGTTTCCTACATATCCTTGGCTAAAAAGGAATCAGGTCAATGTAGTTCGGGAAGCTTTGGTAGTTGGGACTACCATAAAACTGTGATTTCATTGTTACTGCTGCTGTTGCTGCTACTGCTTATTGACCTCCTTATTACACCGTGCTAAAAATAAAGAAGCTAGACTAAGCTATAGTCTATGAACTACAAAGATTTATTTTCAAACTTGTTCTTGCGACTGTCGTTGCCTTGTTGAATTGTATTTTCCTCAGAATTTCCTTTGTTGCTGTCTTGCATCGAATTCTTGAGATGCTCTCCCCTCTCGTCAGGCGGATACCTGATTGTTGATCATGAACTGCTTCTTCTCTTCCTATGAAACTCGAATTGTTTTCCCCTTGAAATTTGAATTGCCTTCTTTTGACCATTGTTGCCTTCCCTTGGTTCTCCAGGTGGACGCCTGACTTCAACTATTTTTCCTTGTTCTCCAGGTGGACGCCTGACTTCAACTATCTTCAACAATTGTTCCTTGTTCTCCAGGTGGACGCCTGACTTCAACTATCTTCAACAATTGTTCCTTGTTCTCCAGGTGGACGCCTGACTTCAACTATCTTCAACTACTATTCCTTGTTCTCAAGGTGGACGCCTGACTTCAAAAACTTCAACTACTATTCCTTGTTCTCCAGATGGACGCCTGACTTCAAAAACTTCAACTACTGTTCCTTGTTCTCCAGGTGGACGCCTGACTTCAAAATCTTCAACTACTGGTCCTTGTTCTCCAGGTGGACGCCTGACTTCCAAAATCTACAACTATTGTTCCTTGTTCTCCAGGTGGACGCCTGACTTCCAAAAACTTCAACTATTCTTCCTTGTTCTCGAGGTGGCCGCCTGACTTCAAAAACTTCAACTATTGTTCCTTGTTCTCCAGGTGGACGCCTGACTTCAAAAACTTTAACTACTGGTCCTTGTTCCCCAAGTGGACGCCTGACTTCAAAAACTTCAACTATTGTTCCTTGTTCTCCAGGTGGACGCCTGACTTCCAAATAAATAAAACAAAATGAATTTTCTGCCCCAGTTTGATAGCTGAGTGCATCTGTGAGTGTTATCTAAATCTTGTTACTAAATATCAGTAAGAACTTGAAATGTAAAATTTTGAATTATACTCCCTTGTTCTCCAGGTGGGCGCCTAATTGCTGAACTTGAAATGTATTCCCTTGTTCTCCAGGTGGGCACCTGATTGCAATAAAAATAGACAAAACAAAGAAAATTTCCTGCCCCAGTTTGGTGGCTGGGCACAAATGTTTGTGTAAAACTAAATATCTTTAACAATTTAAAAAGCTAGATCCCATTATCCAGGAAGGTCCTGAAAACTTCTCATTGAAACCTATCTCAAATATGCAAACTCTAGACTTATATTCATTTCGGGGTATGGCTTACGCTAGATCTTGATTGTATTTAACTAAGTCCCATTTTCCAGGAGGGTCCTGAGAATGTATGCGATCAAACCTGTTTGGTATTTGCTCTTTCTTCGCAGAAAATTTCTCCGCCATCAGCAACATTTCCTGCCCTTTCAAAACACAGAAAAATCTGGTCAGTTTAGGGTATGGTGATTGTTTGTAATACTCCTGCTGGGGATGGTTCTCCCTTCTCTCCTTCCATAATTGGTTTTGTCCGACTGCCTTGACCTCGGTCAAGAATGTCCGACCCTCTGACTACTCCTTATCCACAAACTTTCCAACTGTTACTTTCCATTTCTAGTCCTCTTATCTAATCACATACCTTTCACGGAATCTTAGACCATTGCATCATTTGGATTTCCAATGATGCCTTTTACGTCCCATCACATTATCTTCAGCTCGTTCTAGTCGCACCTCGCTTTTTACCATATTGGAAATTGGTAGTAAGCTTTGAAATTCCTTCTTATTTGTTAGAGTCAAATAGTTACTGAAAAAAACCTTAGCCAAGAAAGAAGAAAAAAATGCGATGATTTCAAAAGACAAAAATAAAAGAGAAGATCTTCCTTTAGAAGACCGTTTGAGAAAAGGACTTATCTGAATGGGATAACTGATCCCAATGATCATGTTGTGCACTTTGGATTAACCAACCCAGTCTATTCAATTTAATCAATTTCCCATTGTCTTGTTTCGCGCCTCAAGATTTTCACAACCCAATTCTTTGTCGAATCACCATCTTTGTTCTGCTTGATGCCTCGACGGATCTCTACCGTCAGCCTTATCTCATTTGCCCCTTTCACTATTCCTCGCTGCCTTATGGTGCCTGTGAAGGTTTTCACCAATAAGACTCTCTTATTTTTGGATTTCTCTCAGCTTTCATTTCCTTATAGTGCCCTTCGAGGGTTTTTACCACTAAGACTCTCTCATTTCTCTCGTCCTTCGTCGCCTTACAGTGCCCTTGCGGGTTTTCACCAATAAGACTCTCTCATTTTTCATTTTTCTTGCTTGAAATGGAGTGTTGCCCCTGATATGAATCATCTTTACTTGCTTGACTTGGCACCTCTCGAAGATTGATCGGGAGGTCTTTCTTAGACATCAATATGGGTTTTTGGATATGGTTGGGAAGAAAAGGGTATCAAAAGCTCAAACCAAATTCAGCGGGTTATAATTACAACTTTTGGAATCAAATTTCTTATTACAAATACAACTTCTGCCCCAATTTCTTGCTTGGGGATCTTTTGACTTTGTTTCACTATGTCCAAGCCGTGAAGCTGCCTACGTATCCTTAAAAGGAATCAGGTCAAAAGTAGTTCAACCGATTTTCCTTGTTGTTACAATTTTTCTTTTAACTCATTATTATATTTTTTCTTTTCTTTTTTTCTTTTTCCTTTCTTTTCATTATTGATTCCAAAAGAGGGGTATGAAATAAAAATAGATGAGGAGAACAAATTGCCTTCGTCATTCCAGTCTTCGAAACAATGCCAAATACAAACAATCACAATAAACCAAAGAAAATCATACATAGTATCTTTTGACTGCATCAGAGTTAATAGCCATGTCTACACATTTGCCTTCGATGTCTGTTAGATACAAGGCACCATTGGATAACACTCTTGTCACAATGAATAGCCCTTGCTAATTTGGAGCGAACTTGCCTTTCACTTAGGCCTAATTTGGAAGGATAAGTTTCAACACTTGCTGACCCATTTCAAACTTCTGGGGACGCACCTTTTTGTTGTATGCTCTTGCCATTCTCTTTTGATATAACTGACCATGACACACCGCTGCCAATCTTTTCTCATTAATCAAACTCAATTGCTCCAACTGGGTTTTGACCCACTCATCATCATCAATCTTGTCCTCAGCAACAATCCGAAGGGACGGGATTTCAACTTCCGCAGGTATTGCTGCTTCAGTGCCATATACCAACAAATAAGGAGTTGCACCTACTGAAGTACAAATAGTAGTGCGATAACCCAATAGTGTAAAAGGTAATTTTTCATGCCATTGCCTGGAACCGTCTACCATTTTCCTCAGTATTTTCTTTATGTTCTTTTTGGCTGCCTTGACTGCTCCATTCGCCTTGGGACGATATGGGGTGGAATTGCGATGGGTAATCTTAAATTGTTGACACACTTCTTTCATTAAATTATTGTTAAGATTAGCGCCATTGTCTGTCATGATTACCTTTGGGATTCCAAATCGACATATGATATTTGAGTGAACAAAATAAACCACTACTTTCTTGGTTACAGACTTGAAAGTTTTAGCCTCAACCCACTTGGTGAAATAATCGTTGGCCACCAGAATGAACCTGTGCCTGTTGGATGTTGCTGGTTCAATTGGTCCAATGACATCCATGCCCCAAGCAACGAAGGGCCATGGTGCTGACATTGTGTGTAATTCCGATGGTGTAGAATGAATCAAATCGCCGTGTACCTGGCATTGATGACACTTGCGCACAAAACTGATACAATCGCACTCCATGGTTAGCCAATAATATCTTGCTCGAAGAATTTTCTTTGCCAGAACATATCCACTCATATGCGATCCACAAACTCCTGAATTTACTTCGGACATGACATTTGTGGCTTCTCTAACATGTATGCATCTCAACAACCCAAGGTATGGTGTTCTTTTATACAAAACCCCTCCACTGAAGAAAAATCCACTCGCCAACCGCCGAATTGTTCTCTTCTGATCTAGCTGTTTGGTTATTTCTTCCTTAATGTTCAAACTCATATCAGTTTTGAATTTCCTCAATTTTTGCTTGACAGGAGCTAACGTCGGGTCAGTAGGCAATTTATGAACCACTAAATCAGTGCTTAAACTCGGCATATCATCATACGACCATGCAAAAACATCTTTGAATTCAACGAGTACTTTGATTAACTCTTCCCTGATATTTGGTCGAAGGTGGATGCTTACTTTGGTTTCTCTGATATTATTTGCGTCCCCTAGATTGATGGATTAGGTATCATTTAAATTGGGTCTAGGTTTCTCCTCGAAGTGACTTAGCTCCCTGCTAATATCTTCGAAGGCTTCATCCTCATCGCATTCAGAATCATCATCACAATCTACCTCTTGCACTATAAGTTCGGAGTCAGATTGATTTTTTAGACTAGGATGACGCATTCAGACTCATCATCACAATCTACCTCTTGCACTATAAGTTCGGAGTCATATTGATTTTTTAGACTAGGATAAGGATCCATCATGCATGCCATGTCATTAATACCAGTATAAAGAGAATTGTACAGAAAAGAAAAGAAGAAAACGAAATTAAAATAAGGAATGGAGAAGAGAAATTTCCATTTTATTGAAATACAAGATAACAAGGTTTCGCACACTTTGACAGACTGAAAAATATAATCTGGATTACAACCCTAGAATAATCCAGACAAACATGAAGGAAAATCAGAGCGAACTACTAAGACTCCTTCCGAGTAGGGAGAGGAATGGCCCTCCAATTATTGAGCTTTGTTTTTGGTCCCACAAATTGCACTTCGGCGTTACTAGGACCTTCTCCACTTTCTATCATGTTCACATCTTTGAACAAATTCTCGAACTTCTCTATCAACTCTTTATCAGGGTTGACCATAGGACCAGGAATTATCGTTGTTGGACGTCTTCTGGTACCAGACTTGACAAAAACTTTGGAGAGGCGCGGGACTGGCTTTGGAAGAACCCATGCCTTCTGCTTCATCTTCTTAGCTCTTCGAATGTCTGCAGATGTAGGATTAAACCCCAAACCGAGAGTTCCCACATTTTCCGTTAGGTATACTGGCTATATAATGTCTTGAAGATATGAACCCAAACCTTTTCCGGGCACGAAGCCATTTCCCAACATTTCACAGGCTACCATTACAGATGCGGAGGTTGTCTTTGTATTTGGAATGTACTTCCCCTCCTCAATTTTCTCAACCAGTACTGTGTCAAAAACTTGGTATAGCCATGGCCCGGCGCCATCCTCTACTCCAATAAATGGTATAATGGTGTCGCTCTGGGAGCGCAGATTATCCTCACCATAAAAGATAATCTCTTGTGGGTCCTATTCAAACATAACCATTTGATGTAGAGTAGACGGAACTGCCTTAGCGGCATGAATCCATGGTCGCCCTAACAAAAGGTTGTATGAGATTGCCACATCCAACACTTGGAATTCCATGGTGAACTCCACAGGCCCAATCGCCAGTTCCAGCACTATATCCCCGACCGAATCTTTACCCTTCCGTCGAACCCCCGAACTCAAATGCTATTCTTGCGGATTCTGTCGCTATCCACTTTCAGTTTGTTCAAAGTGGAGAGGGGACAAATGTTCTCACTAGACCCATTATCAATCAAAGCTCGGGTAACCACAGATTCCTCGCACTTTACTATACGATAGAGGGCCCTATTATGCTCGGTGCCTTCTTCAGGTAGCTCATCATCGGCAAAGGTGACCCTGTTTACCTCAAATATCTTATTTATGATCCTCTCCAGGTGGTTGACTGAGATCTTGTCAGGCACATAGGCCTCATTCAGGATTTTCATCAACGTCTGACGATGTTCATCGGAATGGATCAACAATGAGAGTAATGAAATTTGATCCAACATCTTCTTTAGCTGCTCTATGATGGAATAATCCTGCAACTTCATCTTCTTTAAGAACTCCTCTGCTTCCTTTTCAGTCACAGGTTTCTTTACTGACGTCGGGTTAGCCTTTCTCAATTCCGCGGAAGCAAAACACCTTCCCGAGCAAGTTAGCCCTTGGGCTTCGCAAACTTCTTCCCTGACTTCCTTTCCCTTATAGGTCACTGTTACCCGATCATAATTCCACGGAATGGCTTTACCGTCAACCACCGACAGCTGGACCACTGGCTTGATGATGACTGGGTTTACGGGCACCTTCCACGATTAGAATGGGTCTGTTTGTTGCTCCTGGCACAACCACTTTCGCTTCTCCCTATTTCACTGCAACTTTGCTTGAGGACTCCTTCTGAACCACCACCACTGGTTTACAATTTGTTTCTTTCCCACTGATCAACGGCTTATCACTAGTTGACTTCTTACCCAGCCTGCCTTTACTGGACCTGATCATCATCATAGTTTGCTAGGGTTTTTTTAGGCCCTCCTTCTCTTTGCACCAACTCAATCATATTGGTCTCATGATGGGCCGAAAGTGGATTCTGGTTGATGTTGGGCATTTTCGGGGCTTGAACCTCAATCTGACGGGTGTTGATAAGCTCTTGAATGGCCGTTTTCAATTTCCAGCATTTCTCTGTGTCATGCACCGGGGCCCCTGAACAATACTCACAACTCACCGAGTGGTCAAGATTTCTCGACGGGGGGTTTGGTAGCTTAGCCTCAATCGGGTTTAACATGCCAGCTGCCTCAGCCGGTGGAATAGACTGGTATAGGATTCTCCTAGTGGATTTAAAGTCTTTTTCTTCTGCGCCCTCTCATTCCTAAAGGCTTGGTTTGAACGAAAACCTGTTCCAGAGGGGTTTTCGTAGGCTCTTGGAGGTGGGTAGGTATTTTGGGGATTTGGGTAGGTATTTTGTGGGGCTAGCGCATGCCATTGTGTATGGGCAGGAGGTTGAATGTATGTCTGAGCATGATGGATAGAGAAGTTGGGATCTGGTGGTGGGTAGTAATGTTGTGGTGGATTATATAGAGTGTGGGGGTAAGTTTGAGGGTGGGGTTGTGGCTACTTATAGTATGGTGATGGGCGCCTAGGCCACGTTCCCGACTCAACTGTCGCAACGTCCTCCTTCTTCTTTCTTCCTAATACACCCCAGTGCCACTTTGGATGGCTTGGGTGGTCGCCTTAATTGCGAAATAACTCATGATTTTGTTGGACTTAAGTCCTTCCTCCACCATGCTTCCCATTTTTACCACTTTGTTAAAAGACTTCCATACCGCTGACACCAAGTGACCGAAATAAGTGGGCTCCAAAGCCTGTAAGAAGTAATCAACCATTTTACTCTCTTTCATCGGGGGATCAACCCTCACAGCTTGCTCTCTCTAGCAGAAGCCATATTCTCTGAAACTCTCCCCGGACTTTTTCTCGATTTTTGTCAATGACAGACGATCTGGGACGATTTCAAGATTATACTGAAAATGGCCGGCAAATGCTTGGGCTAGATCATCCCAGGTGTACCACCGACCATGATCTTGTCGAGTGTACCATTCCAAAGCTGAGCCACTTAAACTTTGACTGAAGTATGCCATCAGTAATTCATCTCTTCCTCCTGCTCCTCTCATCTTACTAAGAAATCCCCTTAAGTGTGCCACCGGGTCCCCGTGTCCATTGTACAAGTCAAACTTGGGCATTTTGAACCCTGCCGGTAATTGTATGTTTGGAAACAAACACAGGTCTTTATATGCTAGACTCACCTGTCCTCTTAATCCCCTCATATCTCTAAAGGACTGCTCCAAGCTCTTCACCTTCCTAGCCATCTCTTCCTGCTTAGAATTTTTGGCTGGTTTCTCCACTCCTATCGGGAGATCAAAGTGTGGAATATAAGAGTTGGGTTTAGGAGCTTTGAAAGTGGGCTCCGAAGGTAATATTGGTTGTCAGGAGCCGGGAAAATAGGCTCGCTAAAGGATGGTTGAAACATGGCTGGTGGAGATTCCACAAAAACCGGTGTGATTGGTGGAGGAAGGTATGGAATTGGTTTTGGTGGTGGAGCTTGTGGCGTATGGGAGGTGGTTCCTTGGTGATGTTGATAGAGGGGAAAATTTGGGGATAAATCTGAAACAAGTTGTTCTGGAGATTGAGCCGGTGTCGGGAGGAAAGTAAGGTTAGCCGGATAAGCTGGTAGTGGCTGACCCTTGGTCCAGGCCTGGTACATCTCGGCCATTTGTTGCTTTAGTTTGTACATCTCCTCATTCATTGTTTGCACATGTAACTCTTTCCCCTCAGCACTTACTTCTCTGTCTGGACTGGACATGATTTCTTCTATTTCCTCTTTTGATCTGGTTTGGTAATGGTAGTGTGCCAGTATGCTTAGGTGAACCAACTGCCTAAATTCTCTGAAAGACATCAAACTTGTTAGTTTTTAACAAATATGCACTCACACGATGGGATGCAATACACTTAGGCAGTTAACCATTTTCTATCATGCATTTGCTTCGGTTGCGTGCGTCATTCCGGCCTCTCCTACTTTCACTCAAACTTTCCTTTATTTGATCCCTATTTATTTATTAATCTTTTCCTCTTATTTTTAGTGGTGGTTGGATCTTATGGAGATTGCCTATGTATCATGTCCCCGCATGAATTAGACCATGCGTAGTTCTGGAAGATAAAGACAACAACAATGACCCAGTGAAATCCCACTAGAGGTGTCTGGGAGGGTAGAGTGTATGCAGACCTTACCCCTACCCCGAAGGAGTAGAGAGGCTATTTTTGAGAGACCCTCGGCTCAAGAAGACAAAAATACAAAGAAGACAATATTAGTAACACCGCCGAAATAATATGAAACAAACATGACAAATAGGAACGATATGAAATCAAGAAAAAAAGATACAACGCACAGCAGAAGCAAAATAGTATCCTTACCAAACTATTCTCACAAAGGTATGGTATAAGACAAGACTAAACTACCTCCTAACCTACAACCCTAACACTCGACCTCCACACATTCCTATCGAGTGCCATTTCCTCGAAAATCTGCAACCTCGCCATATCCTGACTAATCACCTCCCCCCAGTACTTCTTTGGTCGCCCTCTACCTCTTTTCGTGCCCTCCACAGCCAGTCGTTCGCACCTCCTTACCGGAGCATCTGGGCTTCTCCTCTGAACATGCCCAAACCATCTAAGCCTTGCTTCCCGCATCTTGTCATCAATGGGAGACAGACATACCTTCTCTCGAATATCATCATTCATGATCTTATCCATCCTAGTATGCTCGCACATCCACCTCAACATCCTCATCTCTGCTACCTTCATCCTCTAGACATGTGATTTCTTAACCGGCCAACACTCAGCCCCATACATCATGGCCGGCCTAACCACCGCTTTGTAGAACTTACCTTTGAGTATCAGTGGTACTCTCTTGTCACACAATACTCTAGATGCTAATCTCCACTTCATCCATCCTACCCCAATACGGTGTGTAACATCATCGTCGATCTCCCCTCCCCGGTGGATAACCGACCCAAGATACTTGAAGTTGCCTCTAGTCGGGATGACTTGTGATTCAAGCCTCACATCCATGCCATCTTCCCTCTGCTCAGTACTGAACTTACACTCCAGATATTCCGTCTTTGTCCTGCTAAGCTTGAAACCCTTAGATTCAAGGGTCTATCTCCAAACCTCCAGCCTCTCGTTGACACCGGTTCGCGACTCATCAATCAGCACTATATCATTGGCGAATAGCATGCACCATGGCACATCCCCTTGAATGTGATATGTCAATGCGTCCATCACCAGGGCAAATAGGAATGGGCTGAGCGCAGAACCTTGGTGTAACCCCATAATAACTGGAAAATCCTCAGAGTCGCCTCCTACTATCCTAACCCGAGTCTTCGCCCCATCATACATGTCCTTAATCATCATAATGTAGGGAACCGGCATGCCTTTTGCCTTCAAGCTTCTGCAAAGAACTTCTCTAGGAACCTTATCATATGCTTTTTCTAGGTCAATAAACACCATGTGCAGGTCTTTCTTCCTATCCCTGTACTGTTCGACCAACCTCCTAACAAGGTGTATAGCTTCTGTAGTAGAACGACCTAGCATGAAACCAAACTGGTTTCAGAAACGGACACCGTCATCCTCAACCTGGCTTCAACCACCCTCTCCCATACTTTCATAGTATGGCTCAGTAATTTGATACCCCTATAATTGTTACAGCTCTAAATATCACCCTTGTTCTTATACAGTGGAACCACCGTACTCTACCTCCACTCTTCCGGCATCCTCTTCATTTTAAAAATAACATTCAACAACCTAGTCAACCACTCCAAACTTGCTTTCCCCATACCCTTCCAAAATTCTACCGGAATCTCGTCAGGCCATGTCGCTTCGCCCCTACTCATCTTACTCATAGCCCCCGCGACCTCCTCAACCTTGATGTGCCTGTAGTACCCTGAGTCATTGTGACTCTCAGAATACTCCAATTCACCAAGCACAATATCTCGATCCCTTTCTTCGTTAAGAAGTTTTTGAAAGTAAGTCTGCCATCTCCTCTTAATTTGGGAATCTTCCATCAATACTCTACCATCATCGTCCTTGATACATCTCACTCAATGTCAAACTCTTCTTTCAACTGCTTAACCAGACATGCTCATTCTACCGCATTTTCAGCCAAATTGTTTTCGAGCCCTGGCTAGTTTTCTTTCTGCTTTGTTCGAATCAAAACTGCAGTCATTCACCTTTTGTCTCAAATTATCTATAAGTTTTGCATCTTTAGCACTTCAGATAGGGTTTTTTGTCGCTACTTTTATTTTCTCAATTTGGGCTAGAAGGGCCTCATTTTCTTTGGCAAGTTTCTTCTTTCCGCCCTCATTCGCGGTGGCCTGCAAATCTTTCTCAAATTGAAAATTTATGACTTGTTTCTCTAGTTTGCCTATTGTAGCCCTGTACTCGTGTTCTTTAGCCAACCAGTCCCACTGTTCTTGCAACGCTTCAACAAATTCTTGGAAATGGGGCCTCTTGGCTGGCCTCTCGAACTCAATTTCTCTCCTATACCAAGCAAGGTATCCCAGCAACACTTCACCTTTGGATCGATCCCGTACACAAATATTTGCTGTTAAGAATTGACACTCATTCCAAATTTTGTGAACTGCTGCTTCATGAAATTGACCGTTAGGCCCGATCTCGACTACTTGGCCACTGAGATCTTCATTCTTCGGGACTATTTGGAATCTCCCCAACTGCCTAAAAACTCGATACAGGGCATAGGGCTGAATACTCCTGAGTCCCATTAATAGGAAATAAGGTCCGGTGACTAGCATATATAGGACTTCATCCACAGATAACCATCCAAATGTCCACTCTATCTGGCACGCAGTGACGGAACGAAGGTGTGCTACCCACTCTACGACCTCCTCTGGTAAGCTGATCCCATCAACCCTCGTAGAATATTCCTCTATGCATGTCTTTTTTGACGACCCGTAACTCATAAATCAGGGACGATGACATAAGCGTTCGATCATCCACATCTGCAGCAGCACATTACAACCCTCAAAAAAGTCCCCTCCGGCTTTGCAGACAGTAAGAGCGCAGAAGATTTCAGCTACTATCATGGGTGCGAGGGTGTTGTTGGCCTGAGTAAGCAAAGTATTAACAACCCCAGCTACTCGTATGTCAATATTCCCATCTTTTCTAGGGAACACCAGAAGTCCCAGAAAGGCCACCATAAATGCAAAACACCTATGTTCTTCCCACTTAAGGCAGCTTCATTTGCTACAGATTTTGTTCTCTGGCTTGTTGAACCTTCCTATATGACCATATCTGCTGTATATGAACGGCAAAGTACAAAAACCAGCTACCAAGTCCGGGTTGTGTACCACCCTTCTTATTTTCAAGGAATCCAGGAACCTGTGTACGGCTACGGTCCTCGGAGCAATCAGGTATTGGTGTCTCAGAGGAACCTTGGGACCCCCGATGTATCTGGATATCTCTTCCAATGTTGGGGTAAGTTCAAAATTTGAGAAGTGAAATACATTGTGAGCTGGGTCCCAAAATGGGACCAATGCCTTTATGATATCCCCCCTCGGATTAATCTTCAGCAAGCCAGTGAGGCATCCCAAGTACAAATTGATCGTGTCTCGCCCTGATCCACCCAAGTCATCCCACCACATGTGCAACTCCAAAGGGATCTTGTTCACAATTGTTACTGGTAAATTCTAACTTGTGCTCATTCTGCACATTTACTAAGGTGATTAAGCCAGAACAGTCATGATTTTAATCTATTTGACTCCAAAATCAAAATTGACCCCTTCTTTTTTCATATTTTATTTCTAAAACCAAAAGCCCAGCTTTGCAGATACGGCCTTTCAGCATTTCCGGAGAAAGATTTTAAGGCTATGCCCGCTAACTGGCCAAAAATTAGAAAAAGACCAAAGGTGACTGTTTATGCAAAATTAGCCTTCCGGCATCCCTTTCGGGAACATTCGGCTATTTTTGACAAAAACGGCATCACCTTACGTATTTACAAAAAAAACAAAATTTTGCTCATTTCGGGCTATTTTTGCAAAAAGAAGTTGGACCCGATGGGGGTTGCCTACGTATCCCACACCCTGTGAGAATCAAACTGGCGTAGTTCGGGCAAATGAATCAATCTATTTTTGGAAACAAACACATTTTTTCATTCTATTATTTTTCAAAAAATAAATAAAAAATAAAAAAATTCGGCAGAGTTTCGACACTAATGGTTTTTTCAAAACATGTAATTATCTCTCTTTAACCCTCGTACCGTTGTTTCTCTCCCTTTTTTCTTTTCCCCAAATATTCGAAAGCTGGTCAGCATGCAAGTCCGAAGAAAATAAATGCACAAGCAGTACGTAAGATGCATCAGGAAAGTCGTTTTCAATTTTGGTACACCTGTCCTAGAAAAACCCAACCCCTGTGTTGAGCCTCCAAAGCCAAATGCACATGATTCAAACAAACGTTCCTACTAGGGATCCGGCATGAGGCTGAGTTATTCTAGGTTCAAAACATGGGTATTTGTTCTAGACTGTGTACCCGAGTGGACAACTCGAGTCCAGGAGGGGGCTACGTACCGGGGACCCAAAAGATCATCCAGCTTAGTAACTTGTCCGAGCCTTTTTCTTATTTCAAGGTATGACACTAACAGAATAGGGAGTCTCGACCATCGAGCACATACCTGAAGATAAGTAGAGAAGGGTTTCGTAACAGTTTATATGTATAGTTCAAATAATATCAAAGCGGTAAAAGCACCATTTTGCACATTAAGCCCAACATGTAAAAACATCATATAATAAACAAAACCAAATACAACAATTATTTCAAGCTCAAATTCTGAACCCTCAACCAAAAGTTCTAGGTTTTATTCCCTAACAGGGTCGCCAGAGCTGTCACACCTCCTTTTTTTCACTACACCCCGAGAAGGGTGCAATAAAGGGAGTTTTTCCCAATTAAAGGACAATAACGAGATTTATTATTAAAAGATTCAGATTCACCACTTAGGAGATTTATGGTGTCCTAATTCACCGGTTCTAAATCCCGAATAGAGTAAAAGAATGACTAACAGTCCGCGAACTAGAAATTCGGGTAAGGAATTATGTTAACTCGGGAGAAGGTGTTAGGCATTCCCGAGTTCCGTGGTTCTAGCATGGTCGTTCAACTGTTGTAAATGGCCTATTGTCTGATTTTTAATACATGTTTAAACCTATGTGCATTTTAACTTTTCAAACCCTTTATCTAATTATTTTTAAAGAAGAATTGCAACATTATTAAAATATGTCTCGATCTACGTTACATAAATGCACCCGTAACTTTTGACCTATTTTAACATCGTTGAGATTTGGATTTCGGTCACATAAATATGCACCCGAGTTTACGAAAGTATATTATTAAAATGCGCGCCTAAAGCAACTACGTGTTTGCACTTTGCGAGGGCCTTTGCTAAACGGAACGCATAGAGTTCTAAGGATAAACAAAATTAATTAAAATGAGGACCATGCAATTGTTACTTTTGTTCTGCATGGCACACACCAATTCCGATTTAAGATTTCTATACTAATTCAGGAAAACCATACATGATTAAGTCACCTAATTATGATTCACTACCATCTATTTGTGATGAATCTAAATTATAAAAGTCTTAGAGAGCCTGAAGTGATATTTTATGTTAAAGCCTAAACTCAAAAATAAAGAAAACAATTAAACAAAAAAGGTCACTTCCCATTGTTGAAAACTAACCGCAATTAATTGATTAGAAGGGATTCGGAGCAAACATGAAACGATTTAAAATGAAATTCAAACTTGGCCCAAAGTCAACCGAAAAAGGGATCACAATTCCTCTTATTTGGGGTTTTGGCTTGTAACACTATAATTTCACTGATGATGGGCCTCAGGACAAGTCCTTCTAGGCCTGGCAAGGCTGCCCCATCTCAGGAGGCTCAGCAACATTGCCGAAATTGGAGAGTCAAAATCGAATCTCACTTGTAGTATACCAAACGTACTGTTTAAGTTCGCAAAAAAAAAAACATAGCAAACTCAGTCACTATTTGCAATTCAATTAGACTACATGAAAACAGAACCGAGCTTGATTCTTCATAGTTTTGAATTACTAATTGAACGACTCAAAAATCCCAACTGCGTATGCTCATAATCAGACAAAAATGAACTAATCCTACTATTGGAGCACTATGGACCATTTTCCCCTTTCCACAGTTATAATTCTGAAACTCAACAATACATTCAATTAAACTAATACATTAACCCCTGACCAATTTAACATGCTTACCTTATTATCAGTACTTTACGAAAAAACTCATTCAACAAGCAGACTCCAATAACTTCCACAATCCTAAAAAAAAAAAAAAAAAACTCTAAGGATGCATGTATATCTGAGTTTCAGTCCATCTAGCAGATTGTTTTAAGTTTTACATACAAATTCTAGGTCAAATTTCAAAAGATGAGACTTAACTACTTAATAGAAATCAACTATGTTGTACAGTATACTGAACAGAAGATAAACTTCACAAAACAAGGACTAAATCAAAAGGAAGACAACTGCAAGCTTGTTTTAAGAATCCTCTTCTCATTTTTTTTTTCATTTTTCTTCAACTCAAGACTTCACTCAAACAAGTAGAGTTACAGGAGTTATGTACCTGGATATAGGAAGAACAAAGAGTAAGGGTAAGGATTCAGTAGCAACAGCAGACAACTAGCACCAATTTAAGATTGACTTTCAACTCAGAAAAATGAAGTAAAACAATCCAGAATTCAGCTTCAAGCTGACAGCACACCAGCAGACATCAACCTCTAATCCAATGAGACATTCAACCCAAACAGCTCCAAAATCCATAGAATGCAGTTCAACAAACCAAAATCCAATTTCACCAACACTTAACCAAACAGACACCAAACCCAGCCTCAAGCTACTCAAAAGTATTTCAGATTGAAGAGAAAACTGAAAGATCACTCAAAACTCTAATGAAACAGTAACCAATTTTTCTGGACTTCTATCATTGAAGTTCTTAAACTCTTTTTCTTTCTTTGTACTCTTTTCTAAGACCCTTTTTGTGTATGTCTATCAGTGTCTGTATCAGTATGTGTACCTCATAGTGTATTTTCAGGTTTTAAGAGTCTAAAAGTCTATCTGGTTTTCTCTCTATCAATGTCTGTTTATCACTCGAAAATCTCCCTCCTTCAAACTCCAGACCTCTCCTTATATATTAGTGAGTTCCCCTTCTTTCCAGCCTGTGTATCCCTTTACACTTGTATTATTTCAGCCTTTTATTTATGCCCCCATGTTCTCTGATTTCCAGCTCCTAAAGGGCATTAAGCCAGCCACCCAGTCCCCTTTTCATTTAAAAGTCATCCCACTACTTAATAGTCGTTTTTTTAATTAGTTCATTAGTGCACCACTAAACAGTGTTGGCAGGCCCTATTTCTTAATTGCCTAAACTATCCTCTACGCTCCTGTTAATAACAAAAACCATTCTCTAAACAAACTCTTTAGACTACCAGAATCGATTCTAGCAAGAAACAATTAATGAACAAAATCATTTGATATTCAAACCCTGAAACAATTAACGATCATTAAACACAAGTTAGTGATTTGACTAAACCCTAAAATGAAAAACTAGAAGTCTAATGATTCAGATGGCAAATACAAATGATTAATACATAAGCAAATTAACAAACCTAAAAAATCAAAAAACAAAAACAAACAGAACCAAATAATTTGAACAGGAAAACTAAAATTAACAAAAGTAAATACGAATAAATAAACTAAACTAAAGCAAAGAAACTGGGTTCAAAGCTAATCGCAACTTCAATTAAAAAATGGACCAATCAAAAATACATATAGAAGAAAAGAAGAAGAGGCGGAGGTGGAACGAATGCCAAGGCGAACAGAAATAACAAGGGAAAATTACCGGTTCAGACTTGACCTCATGACTGACCTTCCGATTTAAATCACAAAATAAGGTCAATCACTTATTCTTTGTCTATGCTTTGTCAAGAATAAGTGAATAACCTTATTTTGTGAAGAAATCGATCCTAAAGCTTATGAGGACCTGGAGCATCAGGTTTTGTTTTTGGCTTTTAGGTTCGAACCTTTAGATTTAAGATTTGAAGTGTTCTAGTAAGATTCGAGGGCAAGTATTCATGGATTTGGAAAGAGGGGGTCTTGGTGGTCATGGGGTGTTGGTTTGGGACCGGTCTGAGGCGGCGCCGCCACCGGAGAATCTTGTGGCGGCCCTAGGGTTTATGGTTTCAAATCGATATTCGACGGGTTTGGCTGTGATTCGAAGGGAGTGATTTGTATATTTGGGAAGAGGAGGTTGAGGGGACTTTTGGGTGTACTTTTGGTGGTGACTGGTGACTGACCGCTGCCATGGGCGATTTCCGATGGGCGGTCAGCGGTGGTTCGTGGTGGTGCTGGATTTGTCTCTAAAAGAGAGACGAGGAGGTAGGGGTTTGGCTTGGGTGGGGGTAAGGGTATTGAGTATATTAAACTCATGAATTAATTTGGGTCGTTGGATAATTGGAATCCAATGGCTCAGATTAATTCATTAAGATGAAACGGGGTCGTTTGGTTTAGTGGGGTGCTGGACCGGTTCAGGGGAAGCGGGTCGGGTAGATAAATGGGTAACGGGGTGGGATTTCGATCGTTTGGTCAAATTGATCTAACGGCTTGGGTCAATCGAACCCAAACGACATCGTTTGGTGGGTGTGGAGATGGACTGGGTGGGGAACGAACGGGTATGGGCTGGATTGGGTGGGTTTCTGATAGGTATAAGGGTGTTTGGTTTGGGCTTTGGGTAAATTGAATTAGAATTGGCCCAAATCCGATTTTCCTCTTCTTATTTTCTTTTTCTTTTTAATTTTCTTTCTAATTAAAATAAAATACAAAGCTAAATTTAACCTTGACCAAATTATCCTAAAAATTTTAATTAACTCTAAGTAGTAATTAACACAAATAATTAAATACCAAATTAAAAGAAAATCACAAAATTTTGACATTAAACACTACAAATGAGAAGTACGTGAATTTTTCATTTTTGTAAATCAACAACTTTCTTAATTAATCTAGAAAAAATGTAAAAATTAAATCCTAAATGCAAATGCAACTTATTTTTGTATTTTTTCATTATTTAGACAAAATAAACATGCACAGACAAATGCAAATAATAACGGAAAATACCACAAAAATTCCACAAAATTGCAAACAAAGAAAAAATTATTTCATTTTGAATTTGTGGGAGTAATTCACATAGGGAAAAAATCACGTGCTCACAACCCTTCATGGGTGAAACCTTCAACAGAACCTTCTCGCCAACCATGTAGGACACATCTCGAACCTTCCTATCAGCATAACTCTTTTGCCTCGACTGCGCTGCACGAAGGCTCTCCTGAATCACCTTC
Organism: Nicotiana glauca; assembly: GCA_026770625.1. Lineage (NCBI taxonomy): Eukaryota > Viridiplantae > Streptophyta > Magnoliopsida > Solanales > Solanaceae > Nicotiana > Nicotiana glauca. The sequence continues at coordinate 21,535 of MU690136.1, forward strand.
ACCTTCTCCAAAGCTTCTTGTACCAAATCAGTCCCTAATAGCCTAGCCTCACCGGGATAAAACCAACCAACTGGAGATCTATATTTCCTCCCATACAAAGCCTCATATGGAGCCATCTGAATACTCGATTGGTAGCTGTTGTTATAAGAAAACTCTGCAAGCGGTAGAAACTCATCCTATGATCCTCCGAAATCAATGACACAAGCACGCAACATGTCCTCCAATATCTGAATAGATGCTCAGATTGCCCGTCCATCTGAGCATGAAAAGTTGTGCTCAACTGCACCTGAGTACCCAACTTTCTCTGCATAGCCCTCCAAAACTGTGAAGTAAACTGAGTACCTCTATCTAAAATAATGTAAATCAGAACACCATGCAAGCGAACAATCTACTGGATATAAATCCCTGCCAACCGCTCTGAAAAATAGGTAGTGCACACAGGAATGAAGTGCGGGGACTTGGTAAGCCAATCCACAATCACCCAAATAGCATCGAACTTCTTCAAAGTCCATGGAAGTCCAACAACAAAGTCCATAGTGATCCTCTCCCACTTCCACTCAGGAATATCCATCTGCTGTAGCAAGCCACCCGATCTCTGATGCTCATATTTTACCTACTTACAATTGAGATACCGAGCTGCAAATCCCACAATATCTTTCTTCATTCTTCTCCACCAATAGTGCTACCTCAAATCCTGGTACATCTTTGCGGCACCCGGATGAATGGAATAACGCGAGCTATGAGCCTCCTCTCGAATCAACTCCCGAAGCCCATCCACCTTGGGCACACAAATCCGGCCCTGCATCCTCAACACCCCATAATCACCGATGGTCACATCTCTGGCATCGTCATGCTGAACTCTGTCCCTAAGGACAAGCAAATGTGGATCATCATATCGGCGCTCTCTGATGCGCTCATATAAGGAAGACCGAGAAACCACACAAGCCAATACCCAACTGGGCTCCGGAATATCTAACCTCACAAACCGATTGGACAAGGCCTGAACATCAACTGCAAGAGGTCTTTCCCTAACTGGAATATAAGCCAAACTCCCCATACTCGTCGCCTTTTGGCTCAAATCATTGCCCACCACATTGTTCTTTCCCGAAATATATAATATAGTGATATCATAATCCTTAAGCAACTCCAACCATCTCCGATGTCTCAAATTAATATCCTTTTTCTTGAACAAATGCTGAAGACTGTGATGATCAGTGAACACCTCACAAGATATGTCATCCAAGTAATGCCTCCAAATCTTCAATGTGTGAACTATGGCTGCCAACTCCAAATCATGAATGGGGTAGTTCTTCTAATGTGGCTACACCTGACGAGAAGCATAAGCAATAACTCTACCCTCCTGCATCAGCATACAACCAATCCCAACTCTCGAAGCATCATAATACACAGTATATGAACCTGAAGCTGATGGCAAAACCAACACTGGAGTTGTGCTCAAAGCTGTCTTGAGCTTTTGAAAGCTCTCCTCACACTCATCCGACCATACAAATAAAGCACCCTTTTGAGTCAACTTGGTCAAGGGCGATGCGATAGATGAGAATCCCTTAACAAACTGGCGATAATAGCCTACCAAACCAAGAAAGCTGCGAATCTCTGTGGCTGAGGACGGTCTAGACCAACTCTGAACCATTTCTATCTTCTTCGGATCAACCTGAATACCCTCGCTGGACACCACGTGCCCCAAGAAAGCCACTGATCTGAGCCAAAACTCACACTTGGAGAATTTTTCATAAAGCTTCTCCTCCCTCAATCTCTGCAACACAACTCTCAAATGCTCTTGCTGCTCCTCCTGACTAAACGAATACACCAGTTTATCATCAATGAAGACGATGACGAACGAATCGAGATAAGGTTGAAACACGCTATTCATCAAATGCATGAACGCTGCTGGGGCATTGGTCAGCCCAAAAGACATCACCAAGAACTCATAATGACCATATCGGGTCCTGAAAGTCGTCTTAAGAATATCTGAATCCCTAATCTTCAACTGGTGATAACCCAAATAGAGATCAATCTTGGAAAACACCCTCCCTCCCTTAAGCTGATCAAATAAATCATCAATGCGAGGCAAAGGATACTTATTCTTAATTTTTACCTTGTTAAATTGCCTATAATCAATGCACATTCTCATTGTGCCATCCTTTTTCTTCAGAAATAGAACCGGCATACCCCATAGTGACACACTAGACCAAATGAACCCCTTTTCTAGGAGTTCCTGAAGCTACTCCTTCAATTCCTTCGACTCCGCTAGTGTCATACGATACGGCAGAATAGAAATGGGTTGATTACCCGGCACCAGGTCAACACCAAAATCAATACTATGAGTCTCAGCTCCGACATCCCTCACAAATGCTAGATATGAAAGGAAACCCTTCCCAACTATATGCTGGGCCTTCAAGAAAGAGATCACTCTACTAGGAACATAATCAGTCACACCTCACCACTCAATCCATGGCACACCCGGCATAGCCAAAGTGACTATCTTAGCATGACAGTCCAGAATAGCACGACACGGAGATAACCAATACATGCCCAAATTGACATTGAAATCCACCATAGTCAGTAGTAACAAATTGACTTGGGTCTCCAGACCCCCAATAGTCACTAAGCACGATTGGTACACACAGCCTACAACAACAGTATCGCCCACTGGGTAGATACATGAACAGGAAAAGAAAGAAACTCACAGGGCATACCCAAATAATGAGCAAAATATGAGGACACATAAAAAAGGTGGAACCGTGATCAAATAATACAGAGGCATCTCTATGGCAGACTGAAATAATACCTGTAGTGACAGCATCTAAAGCAATAGCATCTGGTCTACTTGGAATAACATAGAAACGAGCCTGACCATCGCCTGATCGACCTCCCCCATCTGGGGCGACCCCTGGCTGACTGACCTCTACCCTTAGCTGGCTGAGCGGGTGGTGATGAAGAAACTGGCGATGAAGCCGATGAATGACTGTCACACCTCCTTTTGGCGCGCCCCACCCCGAGGGGTAAAATGGGCGAGGGAGTTTTTCCAATTAAAGTGAC
>MU690142.1:4487-69110 GCA_026770625.1 Nicotiana glauca
CCGATACGCTCCCTGACAGCTACTAATGGTACGCCTGCTCAGAAGCACCTGGATCTGCACATGAAAAACATACGCAGAAGAGGCGTGAGTACACCACAGCGGTACTCAGTAAGTGCCAAGCCTAACCTCGGTTGGGTAGTGACGAGGAAAGGTCAGGGCCGTACTGAGACAGAAAAGAATAAATAGCAAGATATTAACAGTATCGAAGTCTGATGAAAACTAATGAGCACAGCAAGTGATAAGACAGATCAATGAAATATAATACTGCAAGACAAAACAGAAACACAGAGTAAATACAGCAATATTACAAGAATACCGATGAGGGTCTTCCAGGATACCGTCCTGTAGCCCTTTTCACAACTGTCCAATGGAACTTCGCGGGATACCGTCCTGTAGTCCAAATCTCATATCAATATCAAAGAATCTCCCGGGATACCGTCCCGTAATGCAATCATCAGTGTGCAAGGGGGGGTCTGCCGGGATACCGTCCCGTAGTCCCAAAATAAAAGTGCAGGGGGATCTCCCGGGATACCGTCCCGTAGTCCCAAAATAAAAGTGCAGGGGATCTCCCGGGAATCAAACCCGTAGTCCCAAAATAAACAATCAAGGGGGAACTCCTGGAATCCCGTATCCGTAGTCCCAATGTAAATGCGCAACCAACATCAGAGAAATATTCAGAAATTTAAGTACAACAATACAAGGCATCAAGGAATACTGGCCTAANTCTTCTACGCTAGTACAGGCTATAAAAGCAAGTAAAGTAAGGCAAATATTAAAGAGAATCCAAATCAAATAATTAAGTAAAAATCCGGGTTTCAACAATTTGCTCAAGTGTGCGCTCGTCACCTCATGTAGAAGGCATTCAATTATCAATTATCACATCCTAAGGGACGAAGTCCCACACACAAGGTTAGGCAAGCCACTTACCTCGAACCGGTGTGAAATCAACTAGGGAGCGATGCCCTTGCCATGAGTATCCAACTCCGAGTGGCCCAAATCTATTCAAACCAATTTCATATTGTAAATAATATATCAATTAACTGATTCCACTAATAAAATCAAAACTAGGGCGCAAAAATAGGTAAAATGAACAAAATGCCCCTCCAGCCAACGTCTCGGAATCGAATAATTTTTACATTTTCAGAACCCCCGTACTCTCACGAGTCTAACCATATACAAATCTCCAAAATCGGAGGTCAAATGCCCCCTCAAATCCTCACAATTATGTCTAAGAACTTTACCCCATTTTTCATTCAAAAATCCGAAACTAAAGTTGAATTTGAGGTTAGATTAGTGAGTATTAATCATAAGGGAGTAAGGAATCGTTACCCAATCGTTGCCTCTGAAAATCCCTCGAAAAATCGCCCTTGCCCGAGCTCAAAATTGATTTTCACACTTATGAAATTTGACCCTCGATATTTTCTATTTCTGCCCAGGCGTTTCCGCTTCTGCGAATAAGGGACCGCTTCTGCGGTCCCGCTTCTGCGGTCTATGAGGGGAAGACTCAAAATCGCTTCAGCGATTAACAAGCCGCTTCTGCAGCCCCGCTTATGCGGAAGATATTCCGCTTCTGCGGAAATTGAAGGGAAGCCCAGCTTCCGCTTCTGCGGTGCCCAGGTCGCTTCTGCGACTTTGCTTATGTGGCTTCAAAGCCGATTCTACGGTCTCAGAAGAGAAGTTGATAAACCGCTTCTGCGGCGCAAAGGCCGCTTCTGCGGTTCCCAAGCCGCAGAAGCGAAAACAACAGAAGCCTGCTGTAATTTTCCTTCTAACTTCCAAAAATTAACCCGTTGAGCATCCGAAAACATCCCGGGATCCCCGGGATCCAAAACAAAAACACCAATACCACCTAATACCATATTTGAACTTGTATCAATCCTTAAACCACCCAAAACAATGCCGAAAACCTGATTTAAGCCAAGATTCAAGCCTAGGAACGTCAAATTCTAACCAAACACACTTTCGATCAAAGACCTATATGAACCTCGTCCGAATGACCTGAAATTTTGCGCACATATCCCAAATGACATGACGGAGCTACAAAAACTTCCGGAATTCAAATCCGACCCTCGGATCCAAAACTCACTATCGGACCGGAAACTTCAAAAATTCAAACTTCGGCATTTCAAGCCTAAAAGAGCTACGGACCTCCAAATAACATTCCGAACACGCTCCCAACCCCGAAATCACCTAACGGAGCTAACAGAACCATCAGATTTCCATTCCGAGGTCGTCTTCACACTATTCCGAATACGGAGCATTTTTCAACTCTTAAGCTCTCATTTAGGGACTAAGTGTCCCAAAACACTCTGAATCCTAGAACCGAACGTCCCGGCAAACCTAAATAGCAGAAATGAACTTAGGGAAAGCAGTTAATGGGGGTTCGGGGCATAAATTCCATAAACGACCGGTCGGGACATTACACAAACTGAGGAGTGTAAGGATATGGCTCCGGTACTTTGAAGGTTGGTTCCGGGGGATAATAATGGTTGTCTTGAGTCTGGAACAGAGGCTCACTAGAAGATCGGTGCAATGCAATAGGTGGGGGTGCCACAAATACAGGAGTGGTTGGTAGGGGAAGGTATGAGACTGGTTTAGGAGGTGGGGCTGGTAATGTTTGGGAGGTGGTGTCATAGCATTGTTGGTAGGTAGGAAAGACCAGGGATGAATTCACAATAGGAGGATCTTGAGGTTGGGCCAACGGTGGGATATAAACAGGATTGGTGGGATAAACCAGTGGTGGATGCCCCTTTACCCAGGTTTGATACATTTCAGCCATTTGTTGCTTCAGCTTATACATCTTCTCTTTCATCACATTAACATCAACTTCTTCCACCTCTTTTGATAGGTCAACAATACTCGCCTCCAATTATTGATTAGTCATGTTCAATCTGCCTTTTGACCAGGTGTTGTAGGAATGGGTTGCCAGAATGATAGAACAACTAACCACCTGCCTGGACTCAACATCAACACCAATTCCATTAGCGATTAGAGTTTTAACAGATTGTTAATCGCACATTTGGGGAATGAATACAACCTAACAGTTAGTCATTTCTATTATGCATTTGTTCGACTGCTTGCGTCATCCCGGCTTTTCATTTGCAAATTCTCTTATTCATTCATCTCTTTTCCTTGCTTTTGCTTTTCTTTGTTTTTCTCTCTCATTCCCTCTCTTATTGTTTCTTTTTCTGACTCTCTTATTTTTCTATATTTTCTTTTCCTCTCATGTTGTTTTTCCTCTCTTTTTCTTTCTCTTTTGTTTCTTTTCCTCGATTTCTTTATTTTCCCTTTTTTTCTCCTCTCTTTTGATGTTGTTTTTCCTTTCTTTTCTCTCTCTTTTTACTCTTTCTTCTTTCTCTTTTTTCTATTTGATTACGACCGAATCCTATATAGATTGCCTACGTATCATGACCCCGCATGAATCAGACAAAGCGTAGTTCTTGGAGATGAAAGGTAAAAATAATAAAACATTTTTTGGAATTTTCAATTTTCATGATAAAACAAACTTTGATTACAATGACTTGAAAACGAACAGAAAAGAAACATAGACTCAAAAAACGAACAACCCACATACTCTAATAAAAGAAATACAAACTCAAAGACAAACTTTGACCGACTTTAATAGAAAGACAATACAGACTCAAGAAATCACGAATACATTAAGGCTTCAATTGCTCCTGGTGCCCGCGGGGCATCATTCGGCCTCGCCGCGGGCCTATTTGCGAGATCCCCCTATAAGCGATCCAAATCACTCATAACCTACTTGACAAAAGTCATCACTACAGCGATGAAAGTGGTGTGAGTCATATCCTCGCACACATGTCATTTTACCGAAATGTAATCAGCAATGGCTAGGATCCTCTCTTTAATTCTGCCTTTTTCTTTAAGCAACCGCCCTATCTGTTCACTCCTGACTTCTAACACTTGTGAATCATGAAGGTTTTGATTTTGCAACTATTGTATCCCTTCTTCCATTTAGGCCATCATATCATAAAAGTGCTCCCTCTTAGCTTTGAAATCCCTAGCATGTTTGGCTGGCTCATTTTCAAGAACAGTTTTCCTTTTAAGCTAGTGATTGTCCCTTCCTACTTTCTCTTCATCTGTTGCACAAATTGAGCCCGACCTTTGGCATATTCTGACAGTTGAGCCCGGGCTTCTACTAAAATAACCTTTGACTTTTCTAGGTCATCTTGGCATTCGAGGGCTTTCTTTTTCAGGCTGCTTATCAGTCTTTCATCTGTTCGACTCCTCTCCGGGTTTCTGACAGCTACTTTCAACTTCTGGACTTGGGCCTTGAGAGCCTCATTTTCCTGAGTCAATTTTTTCTTTTCCCCTTCATCAGCAGCAGCTTGCCCACCATTTCAAATTGCAGGTCCATAACTTGTTTTTCCAGCTTGCTTATTTTGGCCCTGTAGCTTTCTTCTTTTGCCAACCAAACCTATTGTTCTTGTGAGTCATTAGTAAAGTGCTGGACATGAGCTCTCTTACCAGGTCTTTGGGGAATCTGGAATCTTTTCCCGAACCAGACATTATACTTAGGATCCACTTCTCCTCTAGCTGGATTCCGAACCATGGTTTTAGGATCGAGGAATCTATATTCATTTCATAGCTTGCGAATTTTATCTTCGGGAAATGCGGCTTTTGGACCCAACTCAATGACTTGTTTACTCAGGTCTTCATCACTGGGAACAACTTGAAACCTTCCTAATTGGCGCAATACCCGGTAGGGAGCATATGGCTGGATACTCCGAATGCCCATTAAGAGAATATAACACTCTCCAGCCGACATGTATACCACCTTAGTGATAGGAAGCCATGCAAATGCCCATTCAATTTTATCGGCAGTCAGGGATCTCAATTGTACAAGCCAAGCTTGAGTACCTTTAGGAAATTCAACACCCATTACTCGTTCTTTAAATTTTTCAATGCAACTTAAACCGGTCAAACCGTAGTTCATATATCCCACCCGGTGGCAGAGGTGTTCCTGCATCCACAATTGAAGTAACAGATTGCACCCTTGGAAGAACTTTCCTCCTTCCCGGCAGATAGTCAAAGCCCGGTAGATTTCAGATAAGATCAAGAGAACCACACTGCTAGTGGCCTTCTTAATTGCAACATCAATCATCCTTACAAGGCCCATTTCTATCTTACCATCTTTTTGTGGGCATATAACAACCCCAAAGAATGCTACTATAAATGCCAAAACCCGCCTTGCTTCCCATTTGTTTCTATTTTCGGCATGAGTCTGCCCAAGGTTTGGCTCTTCAAAACCCCGAGGATTACCATAACATTGATACAAGAACAGGAGAGTACAACATCCTTCAGATAGGTCCTCGTTCCAAATATTCTGGCTAATACTCAGTAGATCTAAAAATCGGTGTAGAGATACCGGTCTTGGTGACAAAGGATATTGACCTCCAGGTTTCCATCAAGGCCGGCATAACCTGCAACTTCCTCCAGCGTGGGTGTAAGCTCAAAGTCAGAGAAGCGAAATACATTATGAGTCAGGTCCCAAAAAAGGTATTAATGCTTCGATGATATCCGATCTTGGCTTGACATTCAATAAACTGACGAGACCTCCCAGGATCTTCACCACTGTTTCTTTACTACTCTTTGTCAGATCATGCCACCACATGTGAAGCCTTAAGGGGATCTCATTAAGGATTGTGAACGGTTCAATTTCAGTTGTGCTCATCCTGCACATTTATTAAGGTGATTAAAAAAATCAAGATTTATTTGACTCAAAACAAAACTGACATTTTTCTTGTTTATTTTTCAAATAAAAATAAAAGACCCGGTTTTGCAAACACGGCCTTTCAGCACCTTGGGGATGAAGATTTTAAGGTTGCGTCGGCTAACCGGCCAAAATTTTGGACAATGACCAAAGGTGGCTGTTCTTGCAAAAGCAGCCTTCCGGCGCCCTTTTAGGGACATTCGGCTATTTTTGTCAAGAATGGTATCACCTTAATTAGAAACAATTTTTGTTCTTTTCAAGCTATTTAAAAAAGAAAGTTGGACCCGATAGGGGTCGCCTACATGTTTCACCCCCTGTGAGAATTAAAATGGCGTAGTTCGGGCAAATAAAGCAAACTATTTTTGAAAATAAAACATTTTTTCTTTTTCTTTTCTTTCATTTCATCGGCAAATAAAACAAACTATTTTTTTGAAAACATTTTTTTCCTCTTTTTCCTTTTCAATTTCTCAAAAATTTGTAGAGTTTCGACACTATTTGGGTATTGGTATTTTAAAAACGGGTAATTAACTCTCTTAACCCTCTACACTGCCATTTCTCTCTTTTTCTTTTTCAACATTTCCCAGTATTCAACAGCCGGTCAGCATGCGAGTCCAAAGCAAATAAATGCATAAGTAGCAAGTTAGATGCATCAGGATGGTCCCGATGGAGAAGAGAGAAATAAATTGCAAAGATGATGAAACACAATGAAGTTTAAACAGATAAACAACAACAAAATAAAAGAGAGAAAATACCTCAAACTTACAGGCTAAACTCCGCACTGTTCTCATTTGAAACTTCGACTTGACTTTTTGAGGTCCAAACGGACCTTAATCGAGTGTTCTCGACTGAAAACAATCGACTAAGGTCGATTAAGAACCTCAAATTTCCCTTTTACTTAGGCAGGTTCTAGGCTTTGGCTCTCTAGGTCTCGTCCAGTTGGTTTAACATTCGACTAGAGGTTCAGGGGTATGACTTGGGGAGGGTTTTGGTTTGGCGCCACCACCAAAGGATCTTGTGGAGGCGCTAGGGTTCTTGGCTAAAAATTGAAATTCGAGGAGGGGAATTGGGATTCGAGGGAAGCCAATGTCGTTTTAGTGGTGAGGGAGGTCCGGTGGTCGTATGGTGTTAATTTGGTGTCACACAGAGGACCTAGGGTTCGAGGTCGATTTCTTTGATATAATATTCGATGAGATACGTTGGGATTCGAAGAAAACTATTAGGATGGTTGGAATGGGGAGATTGTGGGGGTTCAGTGGTGTAAAGATGGGGTTGTTTGGTGACTGACCGCCGCCGTGGGCGATTTCCAGTAGGCGGTCAATGGTGGAGCGAGGGTTTGGTCTCTGAAGACCTTAGATACGATGAGGGATGGAGGGGCAGGGTGTTCTGAGGGGGGACTGGGTGTGTTTGGCTACTTATATACGAAGGGAGGGATTTGATCCTGTCCATTAAGGGGAACGACACCGTTTCACCATAATAGAGACCGGGTTGGGTTATGTAACGGGTGAGGGTGGGATGATCTTTGCCGTTAATCAAGAACAGATGGACGGTTGGGATCTGGTTTCACCGAAACGACGCAATTCTGCCCCCATACGGCGTTGTTTGGATGGTTTTTGAGACTGGCCAGTTGGGCTTGGATTGGGTGTGATATTGGGACTGATTTTCTTTAAATTGAGATGGCCTAGTCCAAATTTTCTCTTTAATTTCATTTTGCTTCTTTTCTTTTAAACCAACCTGCACAATTAAAAACCTAAAATCCTAATTTAAATTGTAAAAGAAAAATTAACTTAAAAATGCTAATAATTATCACAAATAAATACATAATTAAACACTAAAATGCAAAGCATAGAATTTGTATTTGCTTGTTAATTAAGGCAAAATACACATGCACAGGCAAAGAGAAACAATTAACAAAATGCCATGAAAATTCTCAAAATTGCAAACAAAGGAAAATTATTTTATTTTGAATTTTTGGGAGTAGTTCTCATATAGGGCAAAAATCACGTGCTCACAACTGCCCCTCTTTGCCCAGAAAAATAGAAAGTTTTCATGCAAAGATAAAGTGAGCGGATAAGAGCGATTGTTGTCCATTTGAGTACTCCGTGTGAAGCATTATTCGAAAAGATTTGACCGAACCTTTGCTTCAAAAGGTCTCCAAAATATCCCTCGCTAAAAGGGAATCATGTCAATGTAGTTCGGGAAGTTTCGGTAGCTGGGACTACCATGAGACTGTGGTTTTATTGTTACTGTTGTTGCTGCTACTGCTTACTGACCTCCTTATTACACCATGCTAAAAGAAACCAAGAAGCTATACTAAACTATGAATTATAAACACTTATCTAGATCTTCAACTTGCTCTTGCATCTCTTGTTGCCTTGCTGTCTTGTTGATTTGCTTTTCCTCCGATGTTTCTTTACTTCTGACTCGACTTACTGTCTTCCTTCTGATTTCTGAAGTGGGATTTATGTTTGAGATTTTTGTTGTAACCCTCCGCTTTATTGACTTCAAACTTCAATGTATTCCTCTGTTATATGTGCGGGCTCTCGACTTCAACTTCCATTTGAAAATGTATTCCTCTGTTATACGGGCGGGCTCCTGACTTGAACTTCAACTCGAAATATATTCCTCTATTATACGGGCGGGCTCCCGACTTCAACTTCAATTTAAAATGTATTCCTCTGTTATACGGGCGGGATCCCGACTTCAACTTCAACTTGAAATGTATTCCTCTGTTATACGGGCGGGCTCCTGACTTCAACTGCAACTTGAAATGTATTCCTCCATTCTACATGTAGGCTCCTGACTTCATTAACAACTTAAAATATAACAACCTCCATTCTACATGCGGGCTCCTGACTTTATTAACAACTTAAAATATAACAACCTCCATTCTCCAGGCGAGCTCCTGACTTCATTAATAACTTAAAATATAATAACCACCATTCCCAAGGAGGGCTCCTGACTTCATTAACAACTTAAAATATAACAACATCCATTCTCCAGGCGGGCTCCTGACTTCATAACAACTTAAAATGTAATATACCTCCATTCTACAGGCGGGCTCCTGACTTTATTAACTTAAAATGTAACATACCTCAATTCTACAGGCGGGATCCTGACTTCATCAACTTAGAATGTAATATAACTCAATTCTCCAGGCGGGCTCCTGACTTCAACTCATAACTTAAAAATATAACAGCCTCCTTTCTCCAGGCGGGCTCCTGACTTCATCAACTTAGAATGTAATATACCTCCATTCTCCAGGAGGGCTCCTGACTTCAACTCATAACTTGAAAATATAACAGCCTCCATTCCCCAGGCGGGCTCCTGACTTCAACTTCATCTTTAAAATATAATACCTCCATTCTCTAGGCGGGCTCCTGACTTCATTAACAACTTTAAATATATCAGCCTCCATTTTCCAGGCGGGCTCCTGACTTCATTAACAACTTTAAATATATCAGCCTCCATTTTCCAGGCGGGTTCCTAACTTCATAAATAACTTAAAATATAACAATCTCCATTCTCCAGGCAGGCTCCTGTCTTCATTAACAACTTAAAATATAACAACCTCCATTCTCCAGGCGGGCTCCTGACTTCATTAACAACTTAAAATGTAATATACCTCCATTCTATAGGCGGGCTCCTGACTTCATTAACTTAAAATGTAACATACCTCCATTCTACAGGCGGGCTCCTGACTTCTCCAGGAGGGCTCCAGACTTCAACTCATAACTTGAAAATATAATAGCCTCCATTCTCCAGGCGAGCTCCTGACTTCATCAACTTAGAATGTAATATACCTCCATTCTCTAGACGGGCTCCTGACTTCAACTCATAACTTGAAAATATAACAACCTCCATTCTCCAGGCGGGCTCCTGACTTTATCAACTTAGAATGTAATATACCTCCATTCTCTAGGAGGGCTCCTGACTTCAACTCATAACTTTAAAATATAACAGCCTCCATTCTCCAGGCGGACTGATGACTTCAACTTCATCTTTAAAATATAACACATCCATTCTCCAGGCTGGCTCCTGACTTCATCTACAATTTTAACTTCAATCTATTACCGTTCTTCCCTCTTGCCTCCTGAACCATTTCCCTCTAACTGAATTACCTTCTTTCAGAACTGCTTCCCTCAAAAACTCGTGTTGTCTTCCCTCTTAACTGCTGGGGATAACACTACTGATTTTTTTTTCAAAACTACTTCCTTCAAAACTTTTATTTTCTCTCAACACTGTTGGGGATAACACTGTTGAGGATAACACTGCTGGGAAAATTTTTATTCCTTCGAAATTGGTGCTTCATTCTTCCAAAACTGCTGGGGGTGACACTGGCCTTTTGCTTTTTCTGAACACAAGTTTCATCGTTTTGTTCTATCCGCTGGGGATACAACTTCCTTCATTAAAACTTGTTATTTTCCTTCTTTCAACACTGCTGAGGATAACACTGGTTCAAAGACCACTTCCCTTGTGTTATCTGGCTTCTTCCAAGACTACTTTACTTAAAGCTTGTATTGTCCTCCTCCGAAATTGCTTTCTTCGAAACATGTTGTTTTGCTTTCCCCTAAATTGGAATTTCTTTCCTCGTTCCTCCAACGGGTGCTCGATTTCAAGAAAATTTTCAAACATGGAAGAAAATTTTCTGCCCCAGTTTGATAATCTTTCTTGGGGCATGTCTTTCCGCCATCAATAACATGTCCTTTACCTGCTTCAAATCAAAGAAAATTTTGTTAGTTTAAAACGTGGTGAGTGGTCGTGCCACTCCTGCTGGGGATGTGTTTTTTTTCTTCCTTTCTCCTTCCCCCGATCTGCGTTCCATTACACTATCAAAGCTTGCTGGGGGTGATATTATCTGCTGGGGATGATATTCCTGCTGGTCTTAGAATGACTTGCCCTGCTTCGCATCGTCCGACCATCTCGAAACTTGGCCGATCGACCTTCTTGACGATTCCTTATTCACAAACCTCTCCACTATTGTTTTCCCACGCTTTATGCTTTCCCCGAAATCCTAAACCAATCCATCATTTGGTCTTGCAACAAACGTATTTCTCGTTCTATTACGTTATCTTCGGCCTGTCCTATCCATATTTTGCTTTGCACCAACTTGGAAATTGGTAGTAAGCTCTGAAAATCCTTCTAAAAAACAAACTACCATTGAAAAAATCTTTAAACAAATAAATGAAAAATGATGACCTCAAAGGATAGAAAAAGAAGAATCTTCTTGAACAACTGCTGGGGAGAAGAAAAAGGAAAAGACCTTATCTGAATGGTGTCACCGATCCCAATGATCATGTCGTGCATTATGGATAAATCAACCCAGTCTATTTATATCAATCAATCTTTCTGATGGCCTTACTTTGCATTTCAAAGGTCCCACAACCCAACTCTTTTGCCGAATCAACATCTTGATGCCTCGACGAATCCTTTCTGTTAACCTTATCTCGTTCGTCCCCCTTTTAACTCCTTTTCGGCTTATAGTGCCCTTCGAGGGGTTTTCACTAATAAGACTCTCTCATTTCTCTCAACTCCCGTCACCTTATGGTGCCCGTAAAGGTTTTCACCGATAAGACTCTCTCATTTTATTTCTCTCAACTTTCGTCGCCTTATGGTGCCTGTGAAGGTTTTCACCGATAAGACTCTCTCATTTTATTTTTTCAGTTGGGGATTGGAGTGTTACCGATAACACTCTCTCTGCTTGGGATTATTTTGGCTATCAAAATCTTTTCAGCTTATGATCCTTTTCCTGCTAGGGATTAGAGTGTTATTCCCGGCTTCCATTTGTCTGACTTGGCACTTCTCGGGTATTGATCGGGAGGTCTTTTTTGGACATCAATGTGGTTTTTTGTGTGTGGCTAAAAGAAAAGGGTATCAAAAGTTCAAAATAATTTTGATGGGTAAAACATTACAACTCTTGGAATTGAATTTCTTTCCCAAAATTACAAATACAACTTCTGCCCCAGTTTTCTTGCTTGGGGATCTTTTGATTTTTGTTACACTATGACCGAGCCGTGAGCGCCTAAGTATCCTCTTTGAGGAATCAGGTCGAACGTAGTTCACTCTTCTTTTGTTTTTCTTGTGACTTTCTTTTTGTTTTTATTATCATTTGTTTCCCTTTCTCTTTTTATTATTATTTCATTACTGATTCCAAAAGAGGGGTATGAAAGAAAAAATAAGGCTCGAAAGGGGAAGCAATGGTTAAAAGTGTTTGGACAGTAGAAGAAATTGCCTCCATCATTTCATTCCCCGATACAATGCCAAGTACAAACAAACAAAAACAATTACAACCAAAAGAAATCATATATAATATCTCTTGACTGTGTCAGAATTAATAGCCATGTCTATACATCTTCCTTCAATATCTGTCAAACATAAAACGCCATTGGATAACACTCTTGTCACAATAAATGGCCCTTGCCAATTCGGGGCGAACTTGCCCTTTGCTTTAGCCTGATGTGGAAGGATTCATTTCAACACGTGTTGCCCCACTTCGAATTTCCTAGGACGTACCTTCTTATTGTATGCTCTTGTCATCCTCTTTTTATATAACTAGCCATGACATATTGCTGCCAACCTCTTCTCATCAGTCAAGCTCAATTGCTCCAAACGGGTTTTGACCCATTCATCATCATCAATCTCAGCCTCAGCGACAATTCAGAGAGACAGAATTTCAACTTCTGCCGGTATTACTGCCTCAGTTCCGTATACCAACGAATAAGGAGTTGCACCTACTGAAGTACGAACAGTAGTGCAATAATCCAACAATGCAAACGGTAACTTTTTCATGCCACTATCTGGACCCTTCTACCATTTTCCTTAATATTTTCTTTATATTCTTGTTGGCTGCCTCAACCGCTCCATTCGCCTTGGGACGGTATGGGGTGGAATAGCGGTGTGTAATCTTAAACTGTTGACACACTTCTTTCATCAAACTGCTATTAAGATTAGCACCATTGTCCGTGATAATTACCTTCGGGATCCCAAATCTACAGATGATATATGAATGAACGAAATCCACCACTGCTTTCTTGGTTACCAACTTAAAATTTTTAGCTTCAACCTACTTGGTGAAATAATCAATGGTCACCAGAATGAATCTATGACCGTTGGAAGCTGCCAGCTCGATAGGTCCAATGACATCCATGCCCAATGCAACAAAGGGCCATGGCGCTGACATTGTGTGTAATTCTATGGGCGGAGAATGAATCAAATCTCCGTGTATCTAGCATTGATGGCATTTACGCACAAAACTGATCCAATCTCGCTCCATAGTGAGCCAATAATACCTTGCTCGAATAATCTTCTTCGCCAATACATATCCACTCATATGTGGCCCACAAACTCCAGAATGCACCGCTGTCATAACTGTCGCGGCTTGACTGGCGTCTATGCATCTTAGCAATCCCAAGTTCGGTGTTCTTTTGTACAACACCCCTACGCTGAGGAAAAATCCATTTGCCAACCGCCGAATGGCTCTCTTTTGATCTCCGGTGTCCTGCTCTGGGTATATCCCCATCCTAAGGTACTCCTTGACATCATAGAACCATGGTTCGCCATCTAGTTCTTCCTCTATCATGTTACAATAAGCATGTTGATCATGAACCTGAATGTGCAACGGATCAACATGGATTTTATCCGGATGGTGCAACGTTGATGCTAAGGTGGCCAAAGCATCGACAACCTCATTATAAACTCTTGGGATATGCCGAAACTCCACTGATCGAAACCGTTGACATAGATTGTGCAAACATTATCGATACGGTATGAGCATCAAATCCCATATTTCCCATTCACCTTGAATTTGATGTACCAGGAGGTCCGAGTCTCCCAAGACCAAAACATCCTGGACATCCATGCCCGCAGCTAACCGTAAGCCCAAAATGCATGCCTCATACTCAGCCATGTTGTTGGTACAATAGAACCGTAGCTGAGCCGTAACAGGATAATGATGCCCTGTTTCAGAAATAAGTACCGCTCCTATTCCAACTCCCTTCGCATTTGCAGCTCCATCAAAGAAAAGCTTCCATCCTGGTTCTTCAGTCAACTCCAGCTCGTTGACATGCATCACTTCTTCATCAGGAAAATACGTCCTCAATGGCTCATATTCTTCATCGGCCGGATTCTCGGCCAAGTGATCCGCCAACGTCTATGCTTTCATCGTAGTCCGAGTCACGTAAACAATATCGAACTCTGTAAGCAAAATCTGCCACTTTGTAGGCCTCCCTGTGGGCATAGGCTTCTGGAAAATATACTTAAATGGGTCTAGACGAGATATGAGGTGAGTAGTATAAGATGTCGAATAATGCTTCAACTTCTGTGCCACCCAAGTTAGGGTGCAACATGTCTTCTCAAGTTGAGTGTACTTAACCTCATATACCGTAAACTTCTTGCTGAGAAAATATATGGCCTGCTCCTTCCTTCCTGTGATATCGTGTTGCCCCAGTACACAACCAAATGAATTCTCGAAGACCGTTAGATAGAGAATCAACGGTCTTCCTGGCTCGGGTGGAACCAACACAGGTGGATTCGATAAATTCTGTTTTATTTGGTCAAATGCCTCCTAACACTCTTTCATCCATTCTATTGCAGCATCTTTCTTCAGTAACCGAAAAATGGGTTCACAAGTCATGGTGAATTGAGCGATAAACCTGCTGATATAATTTAACCTTCCCAACAAACTCATCACTTCGATTTTGTTCTTCGGAGGTGGCAAATCCTGAATGGATTTGATCTTTGACGGGTGTAACTCAATGCCTCGCCTACTGACTATGAATCCCAACAGCTTTCCAGATGGAACACCGAATGCACATTTAGTAGGGTTGAGCTTAATATCGTATCTTTGAAGTCTTTGGAAAAACTTCCTTAGGTCTCCTACGTGGTCTGCCTGACGCTTGGATTTTATAATCACATCATCCACGTATACCTCAATCTCTTTGTGTATCATATCATGAAACACAGTAGTCATTGCCCTCATCTATGTTGCCCCAGCGTTCTTCAAACCAAATTGCATTACCCGATAACAATAATTTCCCCACGGCGTGATGAAAGCCGTCTTTTCTGCATCTTCCTCATCCATCAGAATTTGATGATACCCATCATATAATCCACAAAAGACCCGATCTCACGCTTAGAACAATTATCGATCAAGATATGGATGTTGGGTAACGGGAAGTTATCCTTTGGGCTTGCTCTGTTCTGATTGCGATAATCAACACATACCCTGATTTCCATCTTTCTTCGGCACTGGCACGACATTAGCCAACCAATCGGGATATCGGGTGACCCGAATAACTTTTGCCTTCAGCTGTTTGGTTACTTCTTTCTTAATTTTCACACTCATGTCGGTTTTGAACTTCCTCAATTCTTCTTGACGGGAGGGCATGCCGGGTCAGTGGGCAATTTTTGAACCACTAAATCAGTGCTTAAACTCGGTATCTCTTCATATGACCATGCAAAAATGTCTTTGAATTCAATAAGTGTTTGGATTTATTCTTCCCTGATGCTTGGTTCAATGTGGACGCTTATCTTAGTTTCCTTGATGTCATCTGCATCCCCTAGATTGATGGCTTCTGTGTCATTTAAGTTGGGTTTGGGTTTCTCCTCAAATTGGCTCAATTCTTTGTTAATTTCTTCGAAGGCTTCATCCTAATCGTATTCTGATTCTTCATCATCTTCTACCTCTTGCACTATTAGTTCAGAATCAGATTGATTCTTTAGACTAGGTTGAAGATTCATCGTACATGCCATGTCATTAGGACCAGTATAAAGGGAACTGTTCAGAAAAAAGGAAAGAAGAAAACAAAATTAAAATAAAATAAAGAGTAAAGAAGAAACTTTCATTGATTGAAGTACGGGATAACAAGTTTCCACACTTTGACGAGTACAAAATAAAAGAAAACAGGATTACAACCTTGGAATAATCCAGCTAAACATGAAGGAAAATCAGAGCCTACTACCAAAACTCCCCCCGCACGGGAAGAGTAGTAACCATCCAATTTTTAATCTTTGCTTTCGGCCCCACGAATTGCACATCCACCTTGCTGGACCTATCCCCAGCTTCTACCATGTTGACCTTGGCGAATAACCTTTCAAAACCCTCATTGAAATCTCCATCTGACCCAATCAGTGGCCCGAGAACTTTTGGAGCCAACAACCTTCTGATACAAGACCCGACAAAGGATCCGGAGAGACGCGGAATTGGCTTGGGAAGAAGCCAGACTCTTTTCTTCAACTTGCGAGCTCGTCTCACATCTAAAGTTGTGGGCTTGAACCCCAACCCAAAGGTATCCAGATTCTTGGTCAAAGAGACCGGTTGGACAATACCTTAGAGATCAACCCCTAAACCTTTGCCTGGCACAAACCCGTTACTCAATATCTCCGAGGCTATCATGAAAGTTGCAGCAGCTATTTTGGGAAGTGGAATGTCCTCACCCTCAGGAACTTTGTCCACTGAGACCGTATCAAAAACCTAGTAAACCCATGGCCTCTTGTCATCATCAGTCTCTGTGAAGGGTACGGTGGCATCACTCATGACGTGTGTATTGTCTTCCCCACACACCACGATCTCTTGTCTATCCCACTCGAATTTGACCATTTGATGTAGTGTAGAAGGTATTGCTTTGGCAGCATGGATCCAGGGTTGCCCCAGCAAAATATTGTATGACACTGCCACGTCTATCACTTGAAACTCCATGGTGAACTCGACCGGACCAATTGTCAATTCCAGTATGATATCACCCACTGTGTCAATACCACCACCATCAAAACCTCGGACGCAGATGCTGTTTTTGTGAATTCTGTCATCATCAACCTTCAGTTTGTTCAGAGTGGTCAAAGGACAGATGTTAGCACTAGACCCAATATCAATCAATACTCAAGTGACTACCGAGTCTTCACACTTCACAGTCAAATAGAGAGCTTTGTTGTGTTCTGTACCCTCCACTGGCAATTCATCGTCAGAAAATGTCACTTGGTTCACCTCAAAGATTTTGTGCACTATTTTCTCCAAATGGTTCATAGAGATCTTATTCGGAACATGGGTTTCGTTCAGAATTTTCATCAATGCCCGGCAATGGTCGCTTGAATGGATCAACAACGATAGCAACAAAATCTGTGTCGGGGTCTTCCTCAACTGCTCCACAATGGAGTAATCTTGTGCCTTCATCTTCTTCAAAAATTCCTCCGCCTGTTCCTCTGTTACTGGCTTCTTTATTGCTGCAGGATTGGCACTTCTTAACTCTGCAGGAGCAAAACACATTCCCGAACGAGTTAGCCCTTGGGCTTCACACACTTCTTCCACCACTTCCTTCCCCTTATACATTACTTTCACATGACTGTAGCTCCATGGCACGGCCTTCTCACCGATTATCGACAACTGCATCACTGGCCTGATAACAACTGGTTCTATGTGGGCCCCCTTCACGACTACCACAGATGTGCTTGATACCCCCTGCATCACTACTTTGACCGGCTCTGACTTCTTTGCAACAACAGACGAACTCTTCCCCATCACCACCACCGGCTTGCTGTCTACACTTTCCAACTGTACCACTGCCTTTCTACTGATCGACTTTTCTTTTGGACTGGCATAGATCATCATTACTGTTTGTGAGGGTTTCTTGAGCTCCCCTCCTTCATGCACTAGTTCAATCATGTGGGCCTCATGGTGCCGACAATGGGTTCTGATTGATGTTGGGTACCTCCGGAGCCTGAAGCTCGATCCTATTTGTGTCAATAAGGACTTGCACGGAAGTCTTCAACTTCTAACATTTCTTAGTATCATGTCCGGGTGCCCCCGAACAATATTCACAACTCACTGAATGGTTCAGATTTTTAGGAAGGGGGTTTGGCAATTTTGGCTCAATAGGATTCAATAAGCCTAACTGCCTCAATTTGTGGAAAAGAGTAGTATAGGTTTCTCCCAATGGAGTAAATGTTCTCTGCATCCTCTCATTCCTGAAAGCTTGATTCCCACGGAAACCTGACCCTGAAGGATTTCTACAAGCCCTCGGGGGTGGATATGTGTTTTGTGGAGGGGGTATGTATTTTGGGGAGCCGGTGCACCCCATTGCGGGTGAGCAGGAGGTTGGGTATATGTTTGGGCGTGATGGACGAAAAAGCGCGGTTCTTGTGCTGGGTAGTGGGATTGTGGAGGGCCATATGGGGTGTGTGGCTAATTTGGTTGGTGGGGTTGGGGTTTGTTATAGCGGGGTGAAGGGCCTCTATATCTGGACCAATTATCTGCTTCGACTGTTGCGACTTCTTCCCTCTTCTTCTTACCGTGCACACCTCCCGTGCCGCTCTGGATAGCCTGAGTGGTGGCCTTGATCGCTGAATAACTCATTATTTTGTTGGACTTGAGTCCTTCTTCAATCATGCCGCCCATCTTTACCACTTTATTAAAAGATTTACCAACCGATGTCACCAGGTGACCAAAGTAAGTTGACTCCAAAGTCTGTAAGAAGTAATCCACCATTTCACCTTCCCTCATTGGAGGGTCGACTCTCGCTGCCTGCTCCCTCCAACGGAACCCAAATTCACTGAAGCTCTCTCCAGGCTTTTTCTCCAACTTTAACAATGTGAGACGGTCAGGGACGATCTCAAGATTATATTGGAAATGACCGAAAAATGCTTGCGCCAGGTCGTCCCAGGTGTACCACCTGCTGGGATCCTGCCTTGTATACCATTCTAACGCAGATCCGCTTAAACTCTGACCAAAATAGGCTATCAATAGCTCATCCTTCCCACCGGCCCTTCTCATCTTGCTATAGAAACCTCGTAGATGTGCCATTGGATCGCCATGCTCCTCATATAGATCAAACTGTGGCATTTCGAACCCCGGTGGTAGCTGAACATCGGGGAAAGGACACAAATCTTTATAGGCCACACTGACTTGGCCGCCCAACCCATGCATGTTCCTGAAGGATTGCTCCAGGCTCTTTACTTTGCGAAGCACTTCATCCTGCTCCGAAATCTTGGGCGATTTCTCAGTTTGTGCCGGCGGCTCAAAGTGAGAGGTGTAAGTAAATAGCTCGAGTTCTTTGAAGGTGGGTTCTGGGGGATAGAATTGGTTATCGTGAGCCTGAAACAACGGCTCAATGGATGATATTTGTAGTGTGGCTAGTGGGGGTGCCACAAAAACAGGAACAATTGGTGGAGGAGGGTTCTGATTGGGTGGTGGAGCTTGGGGATTGTAAGGATTTTTCCCCTAATAGTATTAGTGAATTGGGAAATTCGGTGATGGATCAGTGAGAGGGTACTCCGGAGTTTGTGCCGGTGGGAGGGTAGGAGTAGTGGGAGGGATTGGTACTTTTTGCGCCCTAGCCCTGGCTTGGTGCATCTCTTTCATCTCTTGTCTCAACCTATCTACTTCCTCATTTAGCGTTTGATTTTCTGTCTTTTCCTCCTCAATACTTTTGTCCAAACCAGACATGCTTTTCGGTATAGGTCCTTTAGATCTTGTTTGGTAATGGTAATTTGCAGTACGTTCTCACATGCTAACTGTTTGAAATCTCTGAAAAACAACAAACTCTGTTAGCGGTTAGGCTTTAACAGATTTGATAACCGCACATTGGCATGAATGCACCTATACAGTTAATCGTCTCTATTATGCAATTGCTAGACTGCACGCGTCATCCCGGCCTTTTCTCATTCTCACTGCAAACCTTCTCTCTTTCTTTTTGTTTTTCTTTCTCTATTATTCTATCTTGTATTTCCGCTCTTTTCTTTTCTCTTTCTCTTTCTCTTTCTTTATTTTGGCTCTTTCCCCTTTTATTTGAATTGTTTATAGAGAATCACAACCGGATCCGATGAGGATTGCCTACGTATTGTGACGTCACCCAAATCAGATCATATCGTAGTTCAAAAGGTCAATGCAAAAATAAAAGAGCAATTTTTTGGGGTTTTCAATTTTTCATTAATACTGAATTACAAAAAGACCTAAAACATACTTTTCTAAGACTCTAAGACTCGAGACATGCCTTTTCTAGTAATTTAAGAAAAGCAGACTCGAAACATGCATTCAAAAAAAAATGAAAATACAGACTCGAAAAGGAAATGCAATCAAGAAAACATCAATGCCTCCAACCCCGCCCTGGGTACACCTCCTGTCTTTGCAGCGGGCCTACTTTCTATGTCATCTTGAAGCCGATAGAGTTCTTCCATTATCTGCCGGACGAAGATCATTACAGTGGCAAAAAACATGGATCTTGTCATGACTTCACACTCGAAGCACTTCACCGTGATGTAGTTAGAAATCTTTTCGACCCTATCTCTTATAATGCCCTTTTCTCGTAGTAGGCGATCGATCTGTTGGGATCTAGCCTTTAAGATCTGGGTGGCGGTGTGATTTTGCTTTTGCAAGTGGTGCAGATCTGCTTCCAACCGGTCCATTATGGCGTAACAATGTTCCCTCTTGGTTTTGAGTCTCTTGTCTTGGTTAACCATTTCACCTTCGAGGTTGCCAATCGTCGTTTCCCAACCTGCGGTCGCTCTTTCATATCTCTCTTTCATCTGGTGAATAAGGGTTGCACGCCCTTGCATTTTTAGTTAATCTCTCTTGTGTCTTTGCCAATACAGACTTAGCTTTCTTGAGGCCATCTTTATAGTCATGCACCTTTTGAGTAAGGTTATAAATGAGCCTTTCATCTTTCTCGCTTCGGCCTGGATTCTCAGCTACTATTTTCAACTATCGAACCTTGGCCCTGAGGGCCTTATTTTCCCGAACCAGTCTTTTTCTCTCACCCTTGGCCTCTTGTGCCTGCAAACTGTTGTTGAAGGTGATATTTCTCAACTCTTCTTGTAGATCACGGTTGGTGGCCCGATATTCTCTTTCCTTTTCCCCCCAATCTAACCTTTCTTGAATTTTGTCATTAAAAGCTTGAATATGGGGCCTTTTGGCAAGCCCCATAGGTTCGGGCTCGAGTTCGGGTTCCACTTCATTGTTCACATGAAAGCTCCTTCTGAACCAAGCGGCATAATTGGGATCAACCTCACCTTTAGTCGGGTCTGGTACCAGGGTGTTACTTTTTAGATACCTACAATAATGCCAATCTCTTTTCACTAAAGCTTCGGGGATCATTGCCTCTGGGTGTAGTTCAATGACTTGAGTGCTCAGGTCTACCTCCTCAGGTATCACCTGATATCTTCCAAGTTGTCTCAGAACTCTTTGTGGCGCATATGGTTGTATACTTCTTGCTCCCATCAACATTAGGTAGCCTTTCGAAGCAGTCATGTAGATGATTTCTGTTATTGGGAGCCACCCCATGGTCCATTCAACTTGACCTGCTCTCAATTTTCTCAAATAGGAAACCCATGCTTCAAACCCCTCTGGTGGTTTGTAATCTTCCACCCTTTCCTCATATTTCTTGATGACATTGTTCCCATCTGAAGCATATCTCATGAACTTAGGATGATGGTGAAGGTGTTCGATCATCCACATCCGAAAGAGAATGTTGCAGCCTTCGAAAAACTGACCCCTAGATTTGCACAAAGTCAATGCCCGGTAAATGTCTGACAGCACTAATGGGACAAGAGTGTGATATTTTTTATCGATGAGAACCTGGATCCTCGCCATACGAATATCTATTGTACCTTCAGAATTTGGAAACACCATAATTCCCAAGAATGCTACAATGAAAGCAAATCGTCGGTGAATCTCCCATGTGCTTTTGTTCTGTTTGTTACTCAAACCCTTCTCATGTGTTTCAAACCGGCTGAGTGTCCGAACCTATAATACAAGAAGTAGAACTTACAACTCCCGTTGCTTGCACGGTCGTTGCTCATTTGCTTGCTAATTTTCAAAAGATCGAAGAATTTGTGTACCGATGGAGCCCTAGGAAATATGAGCAGCTGCTTTCTTAACTCTTGGCCGAAATCAATGTGCCCAGCTATTTCTTCTAGGGTGGGCGTGAGTTCGAAATCCGAGAAATGGAACACATTGTTAACGGGATCCCAAAAGGTCACCAAAGCCTTAATCAAATCTTCCCGTGGCTTGATGTGAATGATGTCTAATAGGGGACCCAACTGCATTTTCACCCAAACTTGGCCATCTTCATCTAGATCACCCCACCAATTACGTAACTGCATCTGAGCCCTTTGTATGACAATTTGCGATGGTTCCTGGACGGTATTCATTCGTACCTATGGAGATTTAAGGTTTTGCAAAAAATAGTTTTCTAAAATCAACGGATAAGGACCCCTCTGTTGTTGTGTTAGCAAGAATGGTCGTTTTTGAAAACATGGCCCCTTCGCAATTTCACATGAATTTTGAGGTCGGGGAGGATTATTTTATGACACTTCACAAAATTGTCCGTTCTTTAACGAAAATAGCATTTTGACAACTAAAAGATACTCTAAGGCTATCCCATACAGAACGGTTTAAGATACTGCCGAAGCTGACTCGGCTTATTTTGACCAAAAATCTAAACAGTACTCACTTTGACCAACTGACTCTTTTTCTTGTTTTTCACATTAAAATAAAAACCTAGTTTTGCAACATGGCCTTTCAGCGCCTCGGGGACGAAGATATTAAGGCTTTGTTGGCTAAACGGCCCAAAATACTGAAAAATGACCCAAGGTGGCTGTTTATGCAAAGTCGGCCTTCCGGCGTCCCTTTCGGGAACATCTGGCTATTTTTGTCATAAAATACCATCACCCGACTTATTTATGACAAAAATTAAATTTTTGACATTTTTTTGGCTATTTTTTGCAAAAGAGGAGGTTTGACCCAATGAGCGTTGCCTACGTATCTCACATTCGGTGAGAATCAAACATGCGTAGTTCGGGCAAAACAAAACAGACTTTTAGAAAAAACATTCTTTCCTTTTCTCTTTTTTATTTCATCAGTAAATAAGCAACCTATTTTTGAAAACAAGACTTCTTTCTTTTGTTTTTCAACTAAATCACACTAAAAAACATTTTCATTTTCTCAAAATTTTGGCAGGGTTTCGCCGTTATTTGGCATTGGTTTTTTCTGAAAAGATGTGATTACTTCTCTTTGTTGCTATTTTTCTCTTTTTCTCAATTTTCTCGTATTCCCGATTTTCAGAAGCCGGTCAACATGCAAGTCTGAAGCAAATAAATGCATAAAACAAACAAGATGCAGCAGGATGGTCTTTTTCACTTCAGGTTGCTTGTCCTAGACGGACCCAACCCCTGTGTTGAGTCCCCTAAGTCAGAAATGCATATGATGCACACAACGTTCCTACTAGGGATCCGACATGAAGTTTTGTTATACTAGGTTTAATGCCTGGGGTATATTGTTCTAGACCTGGCTTACCCAAACAGACAGCTCGAGCCGAAGTGGGGACAACGTACCAGGAGCACGAAAGTCTGCCTGGCCTAGTTACTTGACCCAACCTCGTTCTATTTGGTATGAATGCTAACAGAAAGTGGGCCACGCGCACGTGTGCACCATAGATTCAGAACACTCAGAAGAAGGGTTTCGTAACAATTTATATACAATTCACAGAATATCAAAGCAGTAAAAGCAACATTTAGCACATTTAAGACAAACCATCAAATAAAAATCAGATAATAAATAAGCCAAATACAACAAATATTCCAATCTTGAATTTCTAACCCTGAACCAGTGGTTTTGGTTTTTCTCATCCCCAGTGGAGTCACCAGAGCTGTCACACCTCCTTTTTACCCACTACACCCCGTAAAGGGGTGTAATAAAGGGAGTTTTTCCAATTAAAGGACAATCGAAATGGGATTTATTATCAATAGTCGGAGTCGCCACTTGGGAGATTTATGGTGTCCCAAGTCACCAGTTTGAATCCCGAATCGAGGAGAAGAATGACTCTGTATTACAGTCTACGAACCAGAAATCCGGATAAGGAATTCTGTTAACCCAGGAGAAGGTGTTAGGCATTCCCGAGTTCCGTGGTTCTAGCACGGTCGCTTAACTGTTATATTTAGCTTAAATTATCTGATTTTCAATGCATGTTTTTACCTATGTGCTTTTATCTTTAAACTGCTATTATTATTATTTTTAATAAGAATTGTAACGTCGTGAAAACGCGTCTCGAACCACGTCACATCAATGTACCCGTGATTATTGACACATTTCAACTCTGTTGAGATTTGGATTTAGGTCACATAAATGTGCACCCGAGTTTAATGTTATTAAATACGCGCCTAAAGAAACTAACGCGTTGTTATTTTGGGGAAGGCCGTGAAATTTGCTAAACGGTCCGTCCCGAAATTTAAGTAATTATTATAACCATTTATTGAGGGCCCCGCAGTTTGTGCATTTTATTTGGCGAGGCTCGTCTCATATTTTTATTTTAAGGTCCATCCTAAAGTAAACTATGATATTCTATATTATTGGTCTCTAAAAGAAAACCTAATTAATTAACATGCTCGAAAAGGCCCTAACTTATTAGTTATTAGATTAAAATAAATGCAAAAGGAAAATTGCACTAGAGCTTGTGCAAAGGGAGATTGTTTCGTTCCTTATTCTCTTAGTGAATATTACTAAAGTTGAGATCACAAATAGAACATGAGATTGACAACAGTATTATCAAAAAAAACTAACTATTCTCCAACTAATTTAACTAACATTATTAGATAAATTGAACTATTGGAAATTACTGCATGAAATTCAGAACCATCCGGAGTTCGTTTTTACAATTATTTGAAACTAAACTAACCTTAATCACTAATGCTCACTCGAAAGTTTGTTAAACTTAGTCAACACTTGGAAAGTCTATTATCATTAATATTCAAAGGAATGTTAACACGTCTTGTTCGAACCCAACTCATGCCTACTGGTAAAATGTGAGAACGAACTGATAAACTGGTGACTAATAAACTCAAATCATAATACTACTTTAGTTACTAATTACGGGCTGAGTTGCTTTTACTGAATACCAAAAACTCTTACAAATTTGAAGTAATTCAAAACAAACCAACAGTCTTTCAGTTTATTGTTACATAACTAATTTCAGTCCTACTAATACAACTTCAAGCAAAGGCCTTAATATATTAAGAAATCAAACATTCTGATACATAAATCAAATGACTAAATCACATAATCTCATGCTTTAATTACTATGCCATTCTTCACATTTCAGTTCACAATTACCCAGGATCAAGTTGTGTACCTGGAAATGGCAATACAAGAAGAGGAGAAGGAATAGTCAGCAGTAGTAGTAACAACACAGCAATAACAATAGCAACCAGCAACAGCCAAGTAACAGAACAAAAACCAGTAAAAATTCCAGCAGCAACAAAATGGAAAGAAATAACAGTCCAGAAATGACCCAGGAGCAAATATCAATAGCTTTAACACCCCAATGAAGTAGGGAACCAACCAAACAGCTTGAATGGACCAGTTTGAACTCAAAAATACCCAGCACACTTGGAACTGTCAACAGCACATAACTCAAACCAAAACTAACTCAACTGGGCCCAAAACTACTTGAAGTCCAATGCGAAGATAGATATCAACCAGACACGACCTTGACCAAACCAATTGGTATTGAAGTTTGATTCAAATATAATAAATCCAACCTTGTGGACTCCAAATATCTTAACTTCAAGTATAGAAAGAAGTAAAGAGAAAAAGGGTTTTAGCTAATTCAGACCCTAAGTCAAGCAATGAAACAGTAGCTATTCCTTTTCAACTCTCAACAATCACCTCTCAACTCTTTAAGCTCTAAAACTGATTTTTCAAGGCTTCCTCCTTTTCTTTTTAACTTTACTCGACCCAGCAGAAGAAGACCACCCCTTAACTTTGTCCAAACTCCCTATACTTATACCTTAATCAGACCTGCCTCCCTACCCTTGAAAACATCAAAAATTATCAGGCCTGCCCCCCCTACCCTTGAAAACTTCAAAAAAAATCAGGCCTGCATTCTGCCCCTCCCCTTTAGAACCCCATTACTACATGTTTTGTTTTCTTTTCATTCACTTGTCACCCACTACTATATGTCCCCTTCTATTGTTTATTCAAAGGTTATGGGTACATGTACTTTAATTACTTCCCAATAGAGCTCCCCATACTATTTATGTTTCCCATCCCACTATTATAAACTAACGCATTATTTTAAAGGTTATTTAATTACTTTACTGACAAAGCACTCAACTTAAACAATTCTTCCAAGTTTTTAATTCCCAAATTACCCCCCTGATGCCCTAAAATTCCTATCCTACCCCAAACCCTTTCGATGTGCCCCAGACCCACAGCTATAACCAATTCAGCCTATGAAATTCAATCAACAGTTCAAACTAGAACCCCTAATCAGATCAAATAGCATCACAATGAATCAGGACATAACCGTATTGAATTGGTATAGATACAGGCAATGAATTAACACAAAACCTAAACGAGAACACCTGAACATTGTAAAGACACTGAGTGAAAAACAAAACCGAACTCATATGCAAGAATCAAAGAACTGCAAAGAGAAGGGGACCCAACATCACACAAGAATGAAACAATTTGAGGTAACAACCAACAATTGACCAGAACTACTGAACTATAATCAAGACGGATTAATCGACGAAACTATTCATACCATATTTCAATCGACAGAAGAAAACTGGACCAAGAAATGTCCGATGGAGAAGAGAGAAATAAATTGAAAAGATGATGAAACACAATGAAGTTTAAACATATAAACAACAACAAAATAAAAGAGAGAAAATACCTCAAAATTACAGGCTAAACTCCGCGCAGTTCTCATTTGAAACTTCGACTTCACTTTTTGAGGTCCAAACGGACCTTAATCGAGTGTTCTCGACTGAAAACACTCGACTAAGGTCGATTAAGAACCTCAAATTTCCCTTTTACTCAGGCATGTTCTAGGCTTTGGCTCAGGTTCAGGGGTATGACTTGGGGAGGGTTTTGGTTTGGCGCCGCCACCAAAGGATCTTGTGGCGGCGCTAGGGTTCTTGGCTAAAAATTGAAATTCGTGGAGGGGGATTGGGATTCAAGGGAAACCAATGTCGTTTTAGTGGTGAGGGATGTCCGGTGGTCGTATGGTGTTAATTTGGTGTCACACAGATGACCTAGGGTTCGAGGTCGATTTCTTCGATATAATATTCGAAGAGATACGTTGGGATTCGAAGAAAACTGTTAGGATGGTTGGAATGGGGAGGTTGTGGGGATTCAGTGGTGTAAAGATGGGGTTGTTTGGTGACTGACCGTCGCCGTGCGCGATTTCCGGCAGGCGGTCAACGGCGGAGCGAGGGTTTGGTCTCTAAAGACCTTAGATACGATGATGGATGGAGGGGCAGGGTGTTCTGAAGGGGGGATGGGTGTGTTTGGCTACTTATATACGAAGGGAGGTATTTAATCCTGGCCGTTAGATCAATCGAGATCAACGACCTGGATCTCTCACTTAAGGGGAACGACACTGTTTCACCATAATAGAGACCAGGTTGGTCTCTTATGAGAACGGGTCACGTTATGTAACGGGTGAGAGAGGGATGATCTTGGTCGTTGATCAAAAACAGATGGAGGGCTGGGATCTGGTTTCACCGAAACGACGCAATTTTGCCCCCATACGGCGTCGTTTGGATGGTTTTTGAGATTAGCCAGTTGGGCTTGGATTGGGTGTGATATTGGGACTGATTTTCTTTAAATTGAGATGGTCCAGTCCGAATTTTCTCTTTAATTTCATTTTGCTTTTTTTTCTTTTAAACCAACCTTCACAATAAAAAACCTAAAATCCTAATTTAAATTGTAAAACCAAAATTAACTTAAAAATGCTAATAATTATCACAAATAAACACATAATTAAACACTAAAATGCAAAGCATATAATTTGTATTTTCTTGTTAATTAAGGAAAAATACATATGCACAGGCAAAGACAAACAATTAACAAAATGCCATGAAAAATCTCAAAATTGCAAACAAAGGAAAATTATTTTATTTTGAATTTTTGGGAGTTGTTCTCATATAGGGCGAAAATCAAGTGCTCTCAGCTGCCCCTCTTAGCCCGGAAAAATGGAGAGTTTTCGTGCAAATATAAAGTGAGCGGATACGAGCGATTTTTGCCCGTTTGAGTACTCCTTGTGAAGCATTTTTTGAAAATATTTGACCGAACCTTTGCTTCAAAAGGTCTCCTACATATCCCAGGCTAAAAGGGAATCAGGTCAATGTAGTTCGGAAAGTTTCGGTAGCTGGGACTACCATGAGACTTTGGATTTACTGTTACTGTTGTTGCTACTACTGCTTACTGACCTCCTTATTACACCATGCTAAAAGAAACCAAGAAGCTAGAATGAACTATAAATTACAAACTCTTATCTAGATCTTCAACTTGCTCTTGCATCTCTTGTTGCTTTGCTGTCTTGTTGATTTGCGTTTCCTCCGATGTTTCTTTACTTCTGACTCGACTTGCTGTCTTCCTTCTGATTTCTGTAGTGGGATTTATGTTGGGGATTTTTGTTGTAACCCTCCGCTTTAGTGACTTCAAACTTCAATGTATTCCTCTGTTATACGGGAGGGCTCCCGACTTCAACTTCCATTTGAAAATGTATTCCTCGGTTATACGGGCGGGCTCCTGACTTCAACTTCAACTCGAAATATATTCCTCTGTTAAACGGGCGGGCTCCCGACTTCAACTTCAACTTGAAATGTATTCCTCTGTTATACGAGCGGGCTCCTGACTTCATTAACAGCTTAAAATATAACAACCTCCATTCTACAGGCGGGCTCCTGACTTCATAAACAACTTAAAATATAACAACCTTCATTAATAGCTTAAAATATAACAACCACCATTCTCCAGGCGGGCTTCTGACTACATTAACAACTTAAAATATAACAACATCCGTTCTCCAGGCGGGCTCCTGACTTCATTTACAACTTAAAATGTAATATACCTCCATTATACAGGCGGGCTCCTAACTTTATTAACTTAAAATGTAACATACCTCCTTTCTACAGGCGGGCTCCAGACTTCATCAACTTAGAATGTAATATACCTCCATTCTCTTGGCGGGCTCCTGACTTCAACTCATAATTTGAAAATATAACAGCCTCCATTCTCCAGGCGGGCTCCTGACTTCATCAAATTAGAATGTAATATACCTCCATTCTCCAGGCGGGCTCGTGACTTCAACTCATAACTTGAAAATATAACAGCCTCCATTCTCCAGGCGGGATCCTGACTTCAACTTCATCTTTAAAATATAACACCTCCATTCTCTAGGCGGTCTCCTGACTTCATAAACAACTTAAAATATAACAACCTCCATTCTCCAGGCGCGCTCCTGACTTCATTAATAACTTAAAATATAACAACCTCCATTCTCCATGCGGGCTCCTGACTTCATTAACAACTTAAAATATAACAACCTCCATTCTCCAGGTGGGCTCCTGACTTCATTAACAACTTAAAATGTAATATACCTCCATTCTACAGGCGGGCTCCTGACTTCATTAACTTAAAATGTATCATACCTCCATTCTACAGGCGGGCTCCTGACTTCATCAACTTAGAATGTAATATACCTCCATTCTCCAGGCGGGCTCCTGACTTCAACTCATAACTTGAAAATATAACAGCCTCCATTCTCCAGGCGGGCTCCTGACTTCATCAACTTAGAATTTAATATACCTCCATTCTCTAGGCGGGCTCTTGACTTTAACTCATAACTTGAAAATATAACAGCCTCTAGGGGTGGGCATAATACCGACCGAACCGAAAAAATTGGCCGAACCGAAAATTTCAATTTTTCGGTTTCGGTTTAATTGGTTTTTCGATCGGGCACGGTTTTAAAACTATTAATTTTCGGTTTTTCGGTGCAATTTACGGTTTTTGTATTTCGATTTTCGGTTAAACCGAAAAACCAAAATTAGGGGGTATTAAATTGTTAGTATCTTCACTGGGTACCCTTGCATGTACTGTGATGAGATGATTTAGGAAAGTAAGAAAGAATTCTATTCTGTTAAAGAAAATGATTGACTTGGTTTATTCTTTCCAATTCGAAGGAATGGAGATACATATGCATGGAATATTTTCATCGCTGAATTCTTCAAAGTTCAATCTGAAATGGAATTGTTTTCTAGTTAGGCATGTTATTTGGTTTTGTGCCTACATTCATTGATGTCCTGTTTGAATTATTTTTGACTTCACATAACTCTTGATTCGTGAGTATGTGTCTGGTCAACTTTTTCTTCTTCTTTTTTAATAAAGCAGGTGTACAGACCAACAGTTGGAGTCCAATTCGTTTATTGATAAACTGGCCTTGACTGATTCTAATTCTATTGTCTTCTTCTTCTAGCAAAACATTCTAATTTTGGCCTTAAATGATTAAATACAACTACTATTGGATACAACTACTGTTAGAAGCATAAATTTTTCTTGAAGGCTTGAACCTTTTAAAACCGAGAAAATAAACCAGAAATAACCGAACCGAACTTTGAAAAAACCGCACCGAACCGTAAGTACTTTGGTTTGATTTGGTTATTAATATTACAAAATCGAAAATCGATAAACCGAACCGTACTTTCGTAATAACCGACCGAACCGACCGACGCCCACCCCTAACAACCTCCATTCTCCAGGCGGGCTCCTGACTTTATCAACTTAGAATGTAATATACCTCCATTCTCTAGGCGGGCTCGTGACTTCAACTCATAACTTGAAAATATAACAGCCTCCATTCTCCAGGCGGTCTCCTGACTTCAACTTCATCTTTAAAATATAACACCTCCATTCTCCAGGCGGGCTCCTTACTTCATCTACAATTTAACTTTAATCTATTGTCGTTCTTCCCTCTTGCCTCCTGAACCATTTCCCTCTAATTGAATTACCTTCTTTCAGAACTGCTTCCCTCAAAAACTCGTGTTGTCTTCCCTCTTAACTGCTGGGGATAACACTGCTGAATTTTTTTTTTTCAAAACTACTTCCTTCAAAACTTTTATTTTCTCTCAACACTACTGGGGATAACATTGTTGAGGATAACACTGCTGAGGGAATTTTCATTTCTTCGAAACTGGTGCTTCATTCTTCCGAAAACTGTTGGGGGTGACACTGGCCTTTTACTTTTTTCTGAACACAAGTTTCATCGTTTTGTTCTGTCCGCTGGGGATACAACTTCCTTCATTAAAACTTGTTATTTTCCTTCTTTCAACACTGCTAGGGATAACACTAGTTCAAAGACCACTTCCCTTGTGTTATCTAGCTTCTTCCAAGACTACTTTACTTAAAGCTTGTATTGTCCTCCTCCGAAATTGCTTTCTTCGAAACATGTTGTCTTGCTTTCCCCTAAACTGGAATTGCTTTCCTCGTTCCTCCAACGGGTGCCCGATTTCAAGAAAATTTTAAAACATGGAAGAAACTTTTCTGCCCCAGTTTGATAATATTTCTCGGGGCATGTCTTTCCGCCATCAATAACATGTCCTTTACCTGCTTCAAATCAAAGAAAATTTTGTTAGTTTAAAACATGGTGAGTGGTCATGTCACTCCTGCTGGGGATGTTTTTTTTTCTTACTTTCTCTTTCCCCTGCTCTGCGTTCCATTACACTATCAAAGCTTGCTGGGGGTGATATTATCTGTTGGGGATGATATTCCTGCTGGTCCTAGAATGACTTGCCCTGCTTCGCGTCGTCCGACCATCTCGAAACTTGGCCGATAACTTCCGACCTTCTGGACGATTCCTTATTCACAAACCTCTCCATTGTTGTTTTCCCACCTTTGCTTTATGCTTTCCCCGAAATCCTAAACCAATCCATCATTTGGTCTTGCAACAAATGTCTTTCTTGTTCTATTGCGTTATCTTCGGCATGTCTTATCCATATTTTTCTTTGCACCAACTTGGAAACTGGTAGTGAGCTCTGAAAATCCTTCTAAAAAACAAACTACCATTGAAAAAATCTTTAAACAAAGAAATGAAAAATGATGACCTTAAGGGATAGAAAAAGAAGAATCTTCTTGAACAACTGCTGGGGAGAAGAAAAAGGAAAAGACCTTATCTGAATGGTATCACCGATCCCAATGATCATGTCGTGCGTTCTGGATTAATCAACCCAGTCTATTTATATCAATCAATCTTTCTGATGGCCTTACTTTGCATTTCAAAGGTCCCATAACCCAACTGTTTTACCGAATTAACATCTTGATGCCTCGACGAATCCTTTCTGTTAACCTTATCTCGTTCGTCCCCCTTTTAACTCCTTGTCGACTTATAGTGCCCTTCGAGGGGTTTTCACTAATAAGACTCTCTCATTTCTCACAACTCCCGTCGCCTTATGGTGCCCGTAAAGGTTTTCACCGATAAGACTCTCTTATTTTATTTCGCTCAACTTCCGTCGCCTTATGGTGCATGTGAAGGTTTTCACCGATAAGACGCTCATTTTATTTTTTCAGCTGGGGATTGGAGTGTTACCGATAGTACTCTCTCTGCTGGGGATTCTTTTGGCTATGAAATTCTTTTCAGCTTATGATCCTTTTCCTCCTGGGGATTAGAGTGTTATTCCCGGCTTCCAATTGTTTGACTTAGCACTTCTCGTGTACTGATCGGGAGGTCTTTTTTGGACATCAATGTGGTTTTTTGTGTGTGGCTAACGGAAAAGGGTATCAAAAGTTCAAAATAATTTTGATGGGTAAAACATTACAACTCTTGGAATCGAATTTGTTTCCCAAAATTACAAATACAACTTCTACCCCAGTTTTCTTGCTTGGGGATCTTTTGATTTTTGTTACACTATGACCGAGCCATGAGGCGCCTACGTATCCTCTTTGAGGAATCAGGTCGAACGTAGTTCACTCTTCTTTTGTTTTTCTTGTGACTTTCTTTTTGTTTTTATTATCATTTGTTTCCCTTTCTCTTTGTATTATCATTTCATTACTGATTCCAAAAGAGGGGTATGAAAGAACAAATAAGGCTCGAAAGGGGAAGCAAGGGTTAAAAGTATTTGGATAGTAGAAGAAATTGCCTCCGTCATTTCATTCCCCGATACAATGCCAAGTACATACAAATAGAAACAATTACAACCAAAAGAAATCATACATAATATCTCTTGACTGTGTCAGAATTAATAGCCATGTCTATACATCTTCCTTCAATATCTGTCAAACATAAAGCGCCATTGGATAACACTATTGTCACAATAAACGGCCCTTGCTAATTCGGGGCAAACTTGCCCTTTGCTTCGGCCTGATATGGAAGGATTCGTTTCAACACGTGTTGTGGGACGTACCTTCTTATTGTATGCTCCTGTCATCCTCTTTTGATATAACTAGCCATGACATACTGCTGCCAACCTCTTCTCATTAATCAAGCTCTATTGCTCCAAATGGGTTTTGACCCACTCATCATCATCAATCTTAGCCTCAGTGACAATTTAGAGAGATAGAATTTCAACTTCCGCCGGTATCACTGACTCAGTTCCATATACCAACGAATAAGGAGTTGCACCTACTGAAGTACGAACAGTAGTGCGATAACCCAATAATGCAAACTGTAACTTTTCATGCCACTGTCTGGACCCTTCTACCATTTTCCTTAATATTTTCTTTATATTCTTGTTGGCAGCCTCAACCGCTCCATTCGCCTTGGGACGATATGGGGTGGAATTGCGGTGTGTAATCATAAACTGTTGACACACTTCTTTCATCAAACTGCTGTTAAGATTAGCACCATTGTCCGTGATAATTACCTTCGGGATCCCAATTCTGCAGATGATATGGGAATGAACGAAATCCACTACTGCTTTCTTGGTTACCGACTTAAAAGTTTTAGCTTCCGCCCACTTGGTGAAATAATTAATGGTCACCAAAATGAATCTATGACCGTTGGAAGCTACCGGCTCGATAGGTCCAATGACATTCATGCCCAATGCAACAAAGGGCCATGGCGCTGACATTGTGTGTAATTAAATGGGCAGAGAATGAATCAGATCTCCGTGTATCTAGCATTGATGGCATTTACGCACAAAACTGATACAATCTCGCTCCATAGTGAGCCAATAATACCCTGCTCGAATAATCTTCTTCGCCAATACATATCCACTCATATGTGGCCCACAAACTCCAGAATGCACCTCTATCATAACTGTCACGGCTTGACTGGCATCTATGCATCTTAGAAATCCTATGTTCGGTGTTATTTTGTACAACACCCCTCCGCTGAGGAAAAATCCATTTGCCAACCACCGAATGGCTCTCTTTTGATCTCCGGTGGCCTGCTCCGGGTATATCCCCATCCTAAGGTACTCCTTGACATCATAGAACCATGGTTCGCCATCTAGTTCTTCCTCTATCATGTTACAATAAGCATGTTGATCATGAACCTGAATGTGCAACGGATCAACCTGGATTTTATCCGGATGGTGCAACATTGATGCTAAGGTGGCCAAAGCATCGGCAACCTCATTATGAACTCTTGGGATGCGCCGAAACTCCACTGATCGAAATGGTTGACATAGATTGTGTAAATATTGTCGATACGGTATGAGCATCAAATCCCGTGTTTCCTATTCACCTTGAATTTGATGTACCAGGAGGTCTGAGTCTCCCAAGACCAAAATATCCTGGACATCCACGTCCCCAGCTAACCGTAAGCCCAAAATGCATGCCTCATACTCAGCCATGTTGTTGGTACAATAGAACCGTAACTGAGCCGTAAAAGGATAATGATGCCCTGTTTCGGAAATAAGTACCGCTCCTATTCCAACTCCCTTCGCATTTGCAACTCCATCAAAGAAAAGCTTCCATCCTAGTTCTTCCGTCAACTCTAGCTCGTTGATATGCATCACTTCTTCATCCAGAAAATACGTCCTCAATGGCTTATATTCTTCATCGACCAGATTCTCGGCCAAGTGATCCGCCAACGCCTGTGCTTTTATCGCAGTCCGAGTCACGTAAACAATATCGAACTCTGTAAGCAAAATCTTCCTCTTTGCAAGCCTCCCTGTGGGCATAGGCTTCTAGAAAATATACTTAAATGAGTCCAGACGAGATATGAGGTAAGTAGTATAAGATGACAAATAATGTTTCAACTTCTGTTCCACCCAAGTTAGGGTGCAACATGTCTTCTCAAGTTGAGTGTACTTAACCTCATATAACGTAAACTTCTTGCTGAGATAATATATGGCCTGCTCCTTCCTTCCTATGATATCGTTTTGCCCCAGTACACAACCAAATGAATTCTCTAGGACCGTTAGATATAGAATCAACGGTCTTCCTGGCTCGGGTGGAACCAACACAGGTGTATTCGATAAATACCATTTTATTTGGTCAAATGCCTCCTAACACTCTTCCGTCCATTCTATTGCAGCATCTTTCTTCAGTAACCGAAAAATGGGTTCACAAGTCATAGTGAATTGAGCGATAAACCTGCTGATATAATTTAACCTTCCCAACAAACTCATTACTTCGGTTTTGTTTTTCGGAGGTGGCAAATCCTGAATGGATTTGATCTTTGACGGGTCTAACTCAATGCCTCGACTACTGACTATGAATCCCAACAGCTTTCCAGATGGAACACCAAATGCACATATAGCAGGGTTGAGCTTAATATCATATCTTCGAAGTCTTTGGAAAAACTTCCTTTAGTCTCCTACGTGGTCTGCCAGACGCTTGGATTTTATAATCACATCATCCACGTATACCTTAATCTCTTTGTGTATCATATCATGAAACACAGTAGTCATTTCCCTCTTGTACGTTTCCCCAGCATTCTTCAAACCAAATGGCATTACCCGATAGCAATAAGTTCCCCACGGCGTGATGAAAGTCGTCTTTTCTGCATCTTCCTCATCCATCAGAATTTGATGATACCCATCATAATAATCCAAAAAAGACTCGATCTCACGTTTAGCACAATTATCGATCAAGATATGGATGTTGGGTAACGGGAAGTTATCCTTTGGGTTTGCTCTGTTCAGATTGCGATAATCAACACATACCCTGATTTTTTCATCTTTCTTCGGCACTGGCACGACATTAGCCAACCAATCGGGATATCGAGTGACCCGAATAACCTTTGCCTTCAGCTATTTGGTTACTTCTTTCTTAATCTTCACACTCATGTCGGTTTTGAACTTCCTCAATTTCTGCTTGACGGGAGGGCATACCGGGTCAGTGGGCAATTTGTGAACCACTAAATCGGTGCTTAAACCTGGCATGTCATCATACGACCATGCAAAAACGTCTTTGAATTCAATAAGTGTTTAGATTAATTCTTCCCTGATGTTTAGTTCAATGTGGACGTTTATCTTAGTTTCCTTGATGTCATCTGCATCTCCTAGATTGATGGCTTCTGTGTCATTTAAGTTGGGTTTGGGTTTCTCCTCAAATTGGCTCAATTCTTTGTTAATTTCTTCGAAGGCTTCATCCTCATCGTATTCGGATTCTTCATCATATTCTACCTCTTGCACTATTAGTTCAGAATCAGATTGATTTTTTAGACTAGGTTGAAGATCCGTCGTGCATGCCATGTCATTAGGACCAGTATAAAGAGAACTGTTCAGAAAAAAAGAAAGAAGAAAACAAAATTAAAATAAAATAAAGAGTAAAGAAGAAACTTTCATTGATTGAAGTACGGGATAAAAGGGTTCCACACTTTGACGAGTACAAAATAAAAGAAAACAGGATTACAACCCTGGAATAATCCAGCTAAACATGAAGGAAAATCAGAGCCTACTACAAAAACTCCCTCCACACGGGAAGAGTAGTAACCATCCAATTTTTAATCTTTGCTTTCAGCCCCATGAATTGCACATCCACCTTGCTGGACCCATCCCCTGCTTCTACCATGTTGACCTCGGTGAATAACCTTTCAAAACCCTCATTCAAATCTCTATCTGACCCAATCAGTGGCCCGAGAACTTTTGGAGCCAACAACATTCTGATACCAGACCTGACAAAGGATCTGGAGAGACGCGAAATTGACTTGGGAAGAACCTAGACTCTTTTCTTCAACTTGCGAGCCCGTCTCACATCTTACGCTGTGGGCTTGAACCCCAACCCAAAGGTATCCAGATTCTTGGGCAAAGAGACCGGTTGGACAATACCCTGGATATCAGCCCCTAAACCTTTGCCTGGCACAAACCCGTTACTCAACATCTCCGAGGCTATCATGAAAGTTGTAGCATCTATTCTGGGAAGTGGAATGTCCTCACCCTCATGAACGTTGTCCACTGAGACCGTATCAAAAACCTGGTAGACCCATGGCCCCTTATCATCATCAGTCTCTATGAAGGGTACGGTGGCATCACTCACGATGCCTGTATTGCCTTCCCCACGCTCCACGATCTCTTGTCTATCCCACTCGAATTTGACCATTTGATGTAGTGTAGAAGGTACTGCTTTGGCAGTATGGATCCAGGGTCGCCCCAGCAAAAGATTGTATGACACTGCCATGTCTATCACTTGAAACTCCATGGTGAACTCGACCGGACCAATTGTTAATTCCAGTATGATATCACCCACTGTGTCAGTACCACCACCATCAAAACCTCGGACGCATGTGTTGTTTTTGTGAATTCTGTCATCATCAACCTTCAGTTTGTTCAAAGTGGTCAAAGGACAGATGTTGGCGCTGGACCCATTATCAATCAATACTCGAGTGACTACCGAGTCTTCACACTTCGCAGTCAAATTGAGAGCTTTGTTGTGTTCTGTACCCTCCACAGGCAATTTATCGTCAGAAAATGTCACTCGGTTCACCTCAAAGATTTTGTGCACTATTTTCTCCAAATGGTTCACAGAGATCTTATCCGGAACATGGGCTTCGTTCAGAATTTTCATCAATGCCTGGCAATGGTCGCTTGAATGGATCAACAATGATAGCAACAAAATCTGTGTCGGGGTCTTCCTCAACTGCTCCATAATGGAGTAATCTTGTGCCTTCATCTTCTTCAAAAATTCCTCCGCCTCTTCCTCCATTACTGGCTTCTTTATTGCTGCAGGATTGGCCCTTCTTAACTCTGCAGGAGAAAACACCTTCCCGAACGAGTTAGCCCTTGGGCTGCACACACGTCTTCCACAACTTCCTTCCCCTTATACATTACTGACACTTGATTGTAGCTCCATGGCGCGGCCTTCTCACTGATTATTGGCAACTGCATCACTGGCCTGATAACAACTGGTTTTATGTGGGCCCCCTTCACGACTACCACAAGTGTGCTTGATACCCCCTGCATCACTACTTTGACCGGCTCTGACTTCTTTGCAACAACAGACGAACTCTTCCCCATCACCATCACCGGCTTGCTGTCTACACTTTCCAACTGTACCATTGCCTTTCCACTGATCGACTTTTCTTTTGGACTGGCACAGATCATCATTACTGTTTGTGAGGGTTTCTTGAGCTCCCCACCTTCGTGCACTAGTTTGATCATGTGGGCGTCATGGTGCGCCGACAACGGGTTCTGATTGATGTTGGGTACCTCCGGAGCCTGAACCTCGATCCTATTTGTGTCAATAAGGTCTTACACGGAAGTCTTCAACTTCTAACATTTCTTAGTATCATGTCCGGGTGCCCCCGAACAATATTCACAGCTCACTGAATGGTCCAGATTTTTAGGAAGGGGGTTTGGCATTTTGGGATCAATAGGATTCAATAAGCCTAACTGCCTCAATTTCTAGAAAAGAGTAGTATAGGTTTCTCCCAATGGAGTAAATGTTCTCTGCCTCCTCTCATTCCTGAAAGCTTGATTCCCACAGAAACCTGACCCTGAAGGATTTTTGTAAGCCCTCGGGGGTAGATATGTGTTTTGTGGAAGGGGTATGTATTTTGGGGAGCCGGTGCACGCCATTGCAGGTGAGCTGGAGGCTGGGTATATGTTTGGGCGTGATGGGCAAAAAAGCGCGGTTCTGGTAGTGGGTAGTGGGATTGTGAAGGGCCATATGGGGTGTGTGGGTAATTTGGTTGGTGGGGTTAGGGTTGGTTGTAGCGGGGTGAAGGGCCTCTAGATCTGGACCAATTACCTGCTTCAACTATTGTGACTTCTTCCCTCTTCTTCTTACCGAGCACACCTCCCGTGCCGCTCTGGATAGCCTGAGTGGTGGCCTTGATCACTGAATAACTCATTATTTTGTTGGACTTGAGTCGTTCTTAAATCATGCCGCCCATCTTCACCACTTTATTAAAAGATTTACCAACCGATGTCACCAGGTGACCAAAGTAAGTTGGCTCCAAAGTCTATAAAAAGTAATCCACCATTTCACCTTCCCTGATATGAGGGTTGACTCTCGCCGCCTGCTCCCTCCAACGGAACCCAAATTCCCTGAAGCTCTCTCTAGGCTTTTTCTCCAACTTTAACAATGTGAGACGGGCAGGGACGATCTCAAGATTATATTGGAAATGACCAGAAAATGCTTGCGCAAGGTCGTCCTAGGTGTACCACCTGCTGGGATCCTTCCTTGTATACCATTCTAGCGCAGGCCAAAATAGGCTATCAATAGCTCATCCTTCCCACCGGCCCCTCCCATCTTGCTATAAAAACCTCGCAGTTGTGCCATTGGATTGCCATGCCCCTCATATAGATCAAACTTTGGCATTTTGAACCCCGGTGGTAGCTGAACATCGGGTAAAGGACACAGATCTTTATAGGCCACACTGACTTGGCCGCCCAACCCATGCATGTTCCTGAAGGATTGATCCAGGCTCTTTACTTAGCAAAGCACTTCATCCTGCTCCGAACTCTTGGGCGATTTCTCAGTTTGTGCCGGTGACTCAAAGTGAGGGGAGTAAGTATATTGCTCGGGTGCTTTGAAGGTGGGTTCAGGGGGATAGTATTGGTTATCGTGAGCCTGAAACAACGGCTCACTGGATGATCTTTGTAGTGTGGCTAGTGGGGGTGCCACAAAAATAGGAACAATTGGTGGAGGAGGGTTATGATTGGGTGGTGGAGCTTGGGGATTGTAAGGAGTTTTCCCCTGATAGTATTGGTGAATTGGGAAATTCGTTGATGGATCAGTGGGAGGGTACTCCGGAGTTTGTGCCGGTGGGAGGGTAGGAGTAGTGGGAGGGATTGGTAATTTTTTCGCCCTAGCCCAGGCTTGGTGCATCTCTTTCATCTCTTGTCTCAACCTATCTACTTCCTCCTTTAACGTTTGATTTTCTGTCTTTTCCTCCTCAACACTTTTGTCCGAACCAGACATGCTTTTAGGTATAGGTCCTTTAGATCTTGTTTGGTAATGGTAATTTGCCAGTACGTTCTAACATGCTAACTATTTGAAATCTCTGAAAAACAACAAAATTTGTTAGCGGTTAGGCTTTAACAGATTTGATAACCGCACATTGGCATGAAAGCACCTATACAGTTAATCGTCTCTATTATGCATTTACTAGACTGCACGCGTCCTCCCGGCCTTTTCTCATTCTCACTGCAAACCTTCTCTTTTTCTTTTTGTTTTTCTTTCTCTATTATTCTAACTTGTTTTTCCGCTCTTTTCTTTTCCATTTCTCTTTCTTTATTTCGGCTCTTTCCCCTTTTATTTGAATTTTTTATAGAGAATCATGACCGGATCCGATGAGGATTCCCTACGTATCGTGACGCCACGCAAATCAGATCATATCGTAGTTCAAAAGGTAAATGCAAAAACAAAAGAGCAATTTTTTGGGGTTTTCAATTTTTCATTAATACTGAATTACAAAAAGACCTAAAATATACTTTTCTAAGACTCTAAGGCTCGAGACATGCCTTTTCTAGGAATTTAAGAAAAGCAGACTCGAAACATGCATTCTAAAAAAAATTAAAATACAGACTCGAAAAGGAAATGCAATCAAGAAAACATCAATGCCTCCAGCCCTGCCCTGGGAAAACCTCCTGGCTTTAAAGCGGACCTACTTGTTATGTCATCTTGAAGCCGATAGAGTTCTTCCATTATCTGCCAGACGAAGATCATTACAGTGGCAAAAAACATGGATCTCGTCATGTCTTTGCACTCGCAGCACTTCATCGTGATGTAGTTAGAAATCTTTTCGACCCTATCTCTTATCATGCCCTTTTCTCGCAGTAGGCGATCGATCTGTTGGGATCTAGCCTCTAAGACCTGGGTGGCGGTGTGATTTTGCTTTTGCAAGTGGTGCAGATCTGCTTCCAACCTGTCCATTATGGCATAACAATGTTCCCTCTCGGTTTTGAATCTCTTGTCTTGTTTAACCATTTCACCTTCCAGGTTGCCAATCGTCGTTTCCCAACCCGCGGCTGCTCTTTCATATCTCTCTTTCATCTGGTGAATAAGGGTTGCACGCCCTTGCATATTTAGTTAATCTCTCTTGTGTCTTTTCTAATTCAGACTTAGCTTTCTTGAGGCCATCTTTATAGTCATGCACCTTTTGAGTAAGGTTATAAATGAGCCTTTCATCTTTCCCGCTTCGGCCTGGATTCTCAACTGCTATTTTCAACTGTCGAACCTGGGCCCTGAGAGCCTTATTCTCCCGAACCAGTCTTTTTCTCTCACACTCGACCACTTGTGCCTGCAAACCATTGTTGAAGGTGATATTTCTCAACTCTTCTCGTAGATCACGGATGGTG
Source organism: Nicotiana glauca (assembly GCA_026770625.1). Lineage (NCBI taxonomy): Eukaryota > Viridiplantae > Streptophyta > Magnoliopsida > Solanales > Solanaceae > Nicotiana > Nicotiana glauca. The sequence continues at coordinate 45,676 of MU690142.1, forward strand.
GCCCGATATTCTCTTTCCTTTTCCCCCCAAGCTAACCTTTCTTGAATTTTGTATCAAAATCTTGAATGTGGGGCCTTTTGGTAGGCCTCATAGGTTTGGGCTCGGGTTCGGGTTCCACTTCATTGTTCATATGAAAGCTCCTCTTAAACCAAGCGGCATAATTAGGATTAACCTCACCTTTAGTCGGGTCTGGTACCAGGGTGTTACTTTTTAGATACCGACAATAATGCCAATCTCTTTTCACTAAAGTTTCGGGGATCGTTGCCTCTGGGTGTAGTTCAATGACTTGAGTGCTCAGGTCTACCTCCTTAGGTATCACCTGATAGCTTCCAAGTTGTCTCAGCACTCTTTGTGGCGCATATGGTTGTATACTTCTTGCTCCCGTCAACATTAGGTAGCCTTTCGAAGCAGTCATGTAGATGATCTTTGTTATTGAGAGCCACCCCATGGTCCATTCAACTTGACCTGCTCTCAATTTTCTCAAATAGGAAACCCATGCTTCAAACCCCTCTGGTGGTTTGTAATCTTCCACCCTTTCCTCATATATCTTGAAGAAATTGTTCCCATCTGAAGCATATCTCATGAAATTAGGATGATGGAGAAGGTGTTCGATCATCCACATATGAAAGAGAATGCTGCAGCCTTCGAAAAATTGACCCCCAGATTTGCACAAAGTCAATGCCCGGTAAATGTCTGACAGCACTAATGGGACAAGAGTGTGATCTTTTTTATTGATGAGAACCTGTGCGATCCTCACCATACGAATATCTATTGTACCTTCAAAATTTGGAAACACCATGATTCCCAAGAATACTACAATGAAAGCAAATCGTCGGTGAATCTCCCATGTGCTTTTGTTCTGTTTGTTACTCAAACCCTTCTCATGTGTTTCAAACTCGGCTGAGTGTCTGAACCTGTAATACAAGTAGTAGAACTTAGAACTCCCGTTGCTTGCATGGTCGTTGCTCATTTGCTTGCTAATTTTCAAAAGATCGAAGAATTTGTATACCGAGGGAGCTCTGGGAAATATGAGCAGCTGCTTTCTTAACTCTTGGCCGAAATCAATGTACCTAGCTATTTCTTCTAGGGTGGGCGTGAGTTCGAAATCTGAGAAACAGAACACATTGTTAACGGGATCCCAAAAGGTCACCAAAGCCTTAATCAAATCTTCCTGTGGCTTGATGTGTATGATGTCTAACAGGGGACCCTACTGCTTTTTCACCCAAACTTGGCCATCTTCATCTAGATCACCCCACCAATTACGTAACTGCATTTGAGCCCTTTCTATGACAATTTGCGATGGTTCCTGGATGGTATTCATTCGTACCTGTGGAGATTTAAGGTTAGGGCTGACTCTTGTAAATTCTTTTTGCAAAAAACAGTTTTCTAAAATCAACGGATAAGGACCCCTCTATTGTTGTGTTAGCAACAATGGTCGTTTTTGCAAACGTGGCCCCTTCGTAATTTCACGTGAATTTTGAGGCCGAGGAGGATTATTTTATGACACTTCACAAACTTGTACGTTCTTTTACGAAAATTGTCCTTCGACAACTAAAAGATACTTTAAGGCTATCTCCGCAAGAACGGTTTAAGATACTGCCGAAGCTGGCTCGGCTTATTTTGACCAAAAATCTAAACGGTTCTCACTTTGACAAACTGACTCTTTTTCTTGTTTTTCACATTAAAATAAAAACCTGGTTTTGTAACATGGCCTTTCAGCGCCTCGGGGACGAAGATATTAAGGCTGTGTTGGCTAAATGGCCCAAAATACTGAAAAATGACCCAAGGTGGCTGTTTATTCAATGTCAGCCTTCCGGCGTCCCTTTCGGGAACATTCGGCTATTTTTGACAAAAAATAGGATCACCCGACTTATTTATGACAAAAATTAAAATTTTGACATTTTGTTTTTGGCTATTTTTTGCTAAAGGGGAGGTTGGACCCGATGAGGGTTGCCTACGTATCTCACATCCGGTAAGAATCAAACATGCGTAGTTCGGGCAAAACAAAACAGACTATTTTCAAAAAAACATTCTTTCCTTTTCTCTTTTTTTTATTTCATCGGTAAATAAGCAAACTATTTTTGAAAACAAGACTTCTTTCTTTTGTTTTTCAACTAAATCACACTAAAAACATTTTCATTTTCTCAAAATTTTGGCAGGGTTTCGCCGTTATTTGGCATTGGTTTTTTCTGAAAAGATGTGATTACTTCTATCACGACCCAATTCCCAAACCCGGTCGTGATGGCGCCTCTCGTGAAGACAAGGCCAGCCAGACCATCTCAGAACACTATTTAAAGCAGTTAATCAGTTACAAATACAACCCAATATAGCCCGACCGGGGTGTCACAAGTCACGAGCATCTAATGAGTAGGGATTCTACTATTGGGCCAACAAAATATATATATATACAAGATAGAACTGGAATTCAAAGATGGAATACGGTGCCGCGAACGTTGGCGGTTACCTTGCTCAACTACCACAATATGGTCTTCGGTCCTGCAAATAACCCGTTACCGGGTGAACAATACCTGCAACTGCACGCAAGGTGCAGGGAGTAAAGTGAATACTTCCAACTCAGTAGTAATAAGAGAGAATAATATCTGAGCGATAAGAAAACACGTATGGGCACAAAAAAGAGCTATAAAGACAGTACAACCCCTTGAGAAAAAACGTAATACTGTGAAAATCCTTTAGAAAATCTCCAGCTAAGTTAAAAATCTCTATTGAAAGTATGTCTTTTCAACAGTTGCAAAAATAAGTTTCAACAAGTAGGAAATAGTCAGAAATCTGCCCCTCGGGCTCAGTATCAACCTCTTAGTGCAGTATCAGCCCCGCGGGCTCACTCCCAACTCACCAAGCACAATATCAGCTCCTCGGGCTCAGCACTCCATAACACGTAACACCAGAGTATCTCGTCAACAAGGCAAGTAATAATATGTATGCCAATTATATATGAGTGCTAAATGTCATACCACGTAGTACAAACAGGAGTGAATGCATGAATGCAATGCAATGCATATGACCGCTATGGCGTGTAGCCCGATTCATTTGGGTACTCGCGCTCGCTGTCGGGGTTCAGACTCTGGAGGGGCTCCTACAGCCCAAGCACAATATCAATATCACACCGCTGCAGCGTGCAGCCCGATCCATGCATGTATATGCATATGCACACATAACGCTCGAGGCCTGAAAGCCTCCTGACATATCACTCGAGGCCTGAAAGCCTCCTCACATCTCACTCGAGGCGTGAAAGCCTCCTCACATCACTCCTCATGCCCTCAGATATGGCCCTCGGCCTCAATCAGTCCAAAAATGGTCAAAAAGCCCCTTGGGCATCAATAAAACAATACTACTCAGCTCTAATGATAGTTCAAATATAGTTTAAAACTCCAAGTTTGAGTAAAATAGAGCTGAGTTCATAAAACAGTGTAAATCACACGGACTGAGTTCAAATCATAATTCAATTAGTGAGGGGAAACAGTGATGATAGTTCATTAAGAGTTCAAACAATCGGCAATAAGCCCCAACTATGGCAATGAGTCCAAATTATAATGATAACAACAAAATTGTTTGCAAATACGCGGTAAGAACCAACAACCGGGACGGGCCAAGTCACGATCCCCAAAGGGGCTCTACCCCACGCTCAGGTCCAGCGTGCAAGTGACCACACTACAACACTAAGATATGCAAATCCGGGGTTTCAAACCCTCAGGATATCATTCCCAAGTATTACTCACCTCGAACCGTAGAAATCTCAAGCCCGCGATGCCTTTTCCCCTCAAATTGGCCTCTACGCGCGTCGAAACTAGCCAAAAACAGAGCGAATACATCACAATATGCAAATGGGACAATACCCAATCAAAAACAATCGAAATATAATAAAAATCTCGAAACTAGCAAAACCCGAGCCCCGGGCCCCTTCTTGAAAAATTAGGAAACTTAAATTTTCGGAATCCTCGTCACGCCACGAGTCCGTACGTATAAAGTTCATCAAAATCGAAGTTCAAATGGGCCACCAAATCCCAAATTTTCATAGCAAAAGTTCAAGCCCTATTTTCTTCAATTTTGTACCCAATTTCAGAGAATTAATGGATGAATCTTCGATAAAATCATGTATTTAACTCATAAAACTTACCTCCAATCGATTCCCAGTCGAAATCCTCTTAATTCCTCGTCAAAATCTCCCAAATATACTCAACAATGGTGAAAAATGACTTTAGCTCGCGGAGGAAATGTTATTAAACCCTTCTGTCCGCCCAGTCCATTTCTTCATCGCGTTCGCGACCCATGCCACGCGAACGCGAAGGCCAAAATTTATAAGTTTCAAAATTGCTCTACGCGAACGCGTCCCCCACTAACGTGATCGCGATGCTCAGCAGTCCTTACACTTCGCGAACGCGACACAGCACCACGCGATCGCGATGCTTCCTGACTTCCACCTACGCGAATGCGAGACAGACCCCACGCGAATGCGATGACTAAATACAGGCCCTCTCCAGGTTACTCTACGCGTTCGCATCATACCTCACGCGAATGCGTAGAAGGAAATTCTGCTGCAATGCTGCAATTCTGCAGCTTCAACTAACCAAACTTGGTCCGTTTGACCACCCGAATCCATCCCGAGGCCCCCGGGACCTCAACCAAAGACACCAACATACCCTGAAACATCATACGGACTTGTTCCAATCATAAAAACGCATACAACAACACAAGAATCATCAAATTACCACGGATTCAGGCTTAAATTTTCTTAAAACTTCCAAAACTCATATTCGATCAAAAACCCGACAGAACGACGTTCGAATGACCTGAAACTTTGCAGACATATCCAAAATCACCTAACGAAGCTACTGCAACTCTCAGAATTCCATTCTGACCCTCGGATCAAAAATCTCACCTATCAACCGGAATCCGCCAAAATTCAAACTTCGCCAATTCAAGCCTAATTCTACACCGGACCTCCAAATTCGATTCCGATCGCACTCCTAAATCACAAATAATCCCCGAAGCTAAACGAACCACCGGAATTTACATCCGAGCCCTCTAACCACATAGTCAACTTCCAGTTGACTTTTCTAAAATAAGCTTTCTTCTAAGAGGCTGTGTGCCTTATTTTCGACCAAAACCAATTCAATTGCACCCGATTGACTCTAATACTAATATTGAAACATGAAGCAACACAATAAGGGGGAAACGGGGCAGAAATACCTGAGACGACGGGTCGGGTCGTTAAAACTTCTCTATGTTGCTATTTTTCTCTTTTTCTCAATTTTCCCATATTTCCGATTTTCAGAAGTCGGTCAACATGCAAGTCTGAAGAAAATAAATGCGTAAAACAAACAAGATGCAGCAGGATGGTCTTTTTCACTTCAGGTTGCTTGTCCTAGACGGACCCAACCCCTGTGTTGAGTCCCCTAAGTGAGAAATGCATATAATGCACACAACGTTCCTACTAGGGATCGGGCATGAAGTTTTGTTATACTAGGTTTAATGCCTGGGGTATGGTGTTCTAGACCTGGCTTACCCAAATAGACAGCTCGAGCCGAATTGGGGGCAACGTACCGGGAGCACGAAAGTCTGCCCGGCCTAGTTACTTGACCCAACCACGTTCTATTTGGTATGACTGCTAAAAGAAAGTGGGCCATGCGCACGTGTGCACCATAGATTCAGAACACTCAGAAGAAGGGTTTTGTAACAATTTATATACAATTCACAGAATATCAAAGCAGTAAAAGCAACATTTAGCACATTTAAGTCAAACCATCAAATAAAAATCAGACAATAAATAAGCCAAATACAACAATTATTCCAAGCTTGAATTTCTAACCCTGAACCAGTGGTTTTGGGTTTTTCTCATCCTAGTGGAGTTGCCAGAACTGTCACACCTCCTTTTTACCTACTACACCTCGTAAAGGGGTGTAATAAAGGGAGTTTTTCCAATTAAAGGACAATCAAAATGGGATATATTATCAAGAGTCAGAGTCGCCACTTGGGAGATTTATGGTGTCCCAAGTCACCAGTTTGAATCCCGAATCGAGAAGAAGAATGACTCTGTATTATAGTCTACGGACCAAAAATCCGGATAAGGAATTTTGTTAACCCGGGAGAAGGTGTTAGGCATTCCCGAGGTCCGTGGTTCTAGCACGGTCGCTCAACTGTTATATTTAGCTTAAATTATCTAATTTTTAATACATGTTTTTACCTATGTGCTTTTATCTTTAAACCGCTTTTATTATTATTTTTAATGAGAATTGTAACGTTGTGAAAATGCGTCTCGAACCACGTCACATCAATGTACTCATGATTATTGACACATTTCGACTTCGTTGAGATTTGGATTTAGGTCACATAAATGTGCACCCGAGTTTAATGTTATTAAATATGTGCCTAAAGAAACTAATGCGTTGTTATTTTGGGGAAGGCCATGAAATTCGTTAAACGGCCCATCCCGAAATCTAAGTAATTATTATAAATATTTATTGAGGGCCCCGCAATTTGTGCATTTTATTTGGCGAGGCTCTTCTCATATTTTTATTTTAAGGTCCATCCTAAAGTAAACTATGATATTCTATATTCTTGGTCTCTAAAAGAAAACCTAATTAATTAACATGCTTGAAAAGGCCCTAACTTATTAGTTATTAGATTAAAATAAATGCCAAAGGAAAACTGCACTCGAGCTTGTGCAAAGGGAGATTGTTTTGTTCCTTATTCTCTTAGTTAATATTACTAAAGTTGAGATCACAAATAGAACATGAGATTGACAACAGTATTATCAAAACAAACTAACTAGTCTCCAACTAATTTAACCAACATTATTAGATGAATTGAACTATTGGAAATTACTGGATGAAATTCAGAACCATCCAGAGGTCATTTTTACAATTATTTGAAACTAAACTAATCTTAATCACTAATGCTCACTGAAAGTTTGTTAAACTTAGTCAACACTTGGAAAGTCTATTATCATTAATATTCAAAGGAATGTTAACACGTCTTGTTCAAACCCAACTCACGCCTACTGGTAAAATGTGAGAACGAACTGATAAACTGGTGACTAATCAACTCAAATCCTAATACTACTTTAGTTACTAATTACGGGCTGGGTTGCTTTTACTGAATACAAAAAACTCTTACAAATTTGAAGTAATTCGAAACAAGCCAACAGTCTTTCAGTTTATTGTTACATAACTAATTTCAGTCCTACTAGTACAACTTCAAGCAAAGGCCTTAATATATTAACAAATCAAACATTCTGATACATAAATCAAATGACTAAATCACATAATCTCATGCTTCAATTACTATGCCATTCTTCACATTTATTTCACAATTACCCAGGATCAAGTTGTGTACCTGGAAATAGCAATACAAGAAGAGGAGAAGGAATAGTCAACAGCAGCAGTAACAACACAGCAATAACAACAGCAACCAGGAACAGCCCAGTAACAGATCAAAAACCAATAAAAATTCCAGCAGCAACAAAATAGAAAGAAATAACAATCCAGAAATGACCCAAGAGCAAATATCAATAGCTTTAACACCCCAATGAAGTAGGGAACCAACCAAACAGCTTGAATGGACCAGTTTGAACTCAAAAATACCCAGCACACTTGGAACTGTCAACAGCACATCACTCAAACCAAAACTAACTCAACTGGGCCCAAAACTACTTGAAATCCAATGAGAAAATAGAAATCAACCAGACACGACCTTGACCAAACCAATTGGTGTTGAAGTTTCATCCAAACAGAATAAATCCAACCTTGTGGACTCCAAATATCTTAACTTCAAGTATAGAAATAAGTAAAGAGAAAAAGTGTTTTTAGCTAATTCAGACCCTAAGTTAGGCAATGAAACAGTAGCTATTCCTTTTCAACTCTCAACAATGACCTCTCAACTCTTTAAGCTCTAAAATTGATTTTTCAAGGCTTCCTCTTTTTCTTTTTAACTTTACTCGACCCAGCAGAAGAAGACCACCCCTTAACTTTGTCCAAACTCCCTATACTTATACCTCAATCAGACCTGCCTCCCTACCTTTGAAAACTTCAAAAATTATAAGTCTGCCTCCCTACCCTTGAAAACTTAAAAAAAAATCAGGCCTACATTCTGCCCCTCCCCTTTAGAACCCGTTTACTACATGTTTTGTTTTCTTTTCATTCACTTGTCCCCCAGTACTATATGTCCCCTTCTATTTTTTATTCAAAGGTTATGGGTACATGTACTTTAATTACTTCCCAATAGAGCTCCCCATACTATTTATATTTCCCGTCCCACTATTATTAAACTAACACATTATTTTAAGGGTTATTTAATTACTTTACTGACAGAGCACTCAACTTAAACAATTCTTCCAAGTTTTCAATTCCCAAATTACCCCCCTGATGCCCTATAATTCCTATCCTACCCCAAACCATTTCGACGAGCCCCAGACCCACAGCTATAACCAATTCAACCTATCAAATTCAATCAACAGTTCAAACTAGAACCCCTAATCAGATCAAATAGCATCGTAATGAATCAGGACATAACCATATTGAATTGGTATAGATACAGGGAATGAATTAACACAAAACCTAAACGAGAACACCTGAACATTGTAAAGACACTGAGCGAAAAACAAAACCGAACTTATATGCAAGAATCAAAGAACTACAAAGAGTAGGGGACCCAACATCACACAAGAATGAAACAATTCGAGGTAAAAACCAATAATTGACCAGAACTACTAAATATAATCAAGACTGATTAATCGACGAAACTATTCATACCATATTTCAATCGACACAAGAAAATTGGACCAAGAAAAGTCCGATGAAGAAGAGAGAAATAAATTGAAAAGATGATGAAACACAATGAAGTTTATACAGATAAACAACAACAAAATAAAAGAAAGAAAAAGAGAGAAAATACCTCAAAATTACAGGCTAAACTCTGCACAGTTCTCATTAGAAATTTCGACTCGACCTTTTGAGGTCCAAACGGACCTTAATCGAGTGTTCTCGAATGAAAACACTCGACTAAGGTCGATTAAGAACCTCAAATTTCCCTTTTACTCGGGCAGGTTCCAGGCTTTGGCTCTCTAGATCTCGTCCAGTTGGTTTAACATTCGACTAAAGGTTCAGGGGTGTGACTAGGGGAGGGTTTTGGTTTGGCGCCACCACCAAAGGATCTTGTGGCGGTGCTAGGGTTATTAACTAAAAATTTAAATTCGAGGAGGGGGATTGGTATTCGAGGGAAACCAATGTCGTTTTAGTGGTGAGGGAGGTACAGTGGTGGTATGGTGTTAATTTGGTGTCACACAGACGACCTAGGGTTCGAGGTCAATTTCTTCAATCTAATATTCGAAGAGATACATTGGGATTCGAAGAAAACTGTTAGGATGGTTGGAATGGGGAGGTTGTGGGGGTTCAGTGGTGTAAAGATGGGGTTGTTTGGTGACTGACCGCCGCCGTGGGCGATTTCCGATAGGCGGTCAACGGCGAAACGAGGGTTTGGTCTCAGAAGACCTTAGAGACGATGAGGGATGGAGGGGCAGGGTGTTTTGAGGGGGGGCTGGGTGTGTTTGGCTACTTATATACGAAGGGAGGGATTTGATCCTGGCCGTTAGATCAATCGAGATCAACGGCCTGGATCTCTCACTTAAGGGGAATGACACTGTTTCACCATAATAGAGATCGGGTTGGTCTCTTATAAGAACGGGTCAGGGTATGTAACGGGTGAGGGAGGGATGATTTTGGCCGTTGATCAAGATCAGATGGACGGCTGGGATCTGGTGTCACCGAAACGACGCAATTCTGCCCCCATACGGCATCGTTTGGATGGTTTTTGAGACTGGCCGGTTGGGCTTGGATTGGGAGTGATATTGGGCCTGATTTTCTTTAAATTGAGATGGCCCAGTCCGAATTTTCTCTTTAATTTCATTTTGCTTCTTTTCATTTAAACCAACCTTCACAATTAAAAACCTAAAATCCTAATTTAAATTGTAAAACCAAAATTAACTTAAAAATGCTAATAATTATCACAAATAAACACATAATTAAACACTAAAATGCAAAGCATATAATTTGTATTTTCTTGTTAATTAAGGCAAAATACACATGCACAGGCAAAGACAAACAATAAACAAAATGCCATGAAAATTCTCAAAATTGCAAACAAAGGAAAATTATTTTATTTTGAATTTTTGGGAGTAGTTCTCATACAGGGCAAAAATCACATGCTCACAAGAAGAACCTATGGGAGTTTTGTAAGCAGTTAGATATGCCCACAATGCGGCGTCTAACTTCCCAGCCCTGTCTTTTCTATTTCCACTCACTGTTTTCTCAATAATCTGCTTTACCTCTCTGTTGGACACTTTCACTTGACCACTCGTCTGGGGTCATAGGCAGTGGAAACCTTGTGCTTGACTCTGTCCTTTGCAAGAACATTATTCAGCAATTTGTTGCAGAAGTGCCTTCCCCCATCACTGATCAACACTCTTGGAGTTCCAAAGCGTGTGAAGATGTGCTTCTTGACAAAGCTTACCACAACCTTTGCATCATTAGTGGGAAGAGAAATGGCCTCCACCTACTTGGAAACATAGTCGACTGCCACCAAGATGTACCTATGACGGTCCCATGAAGTCAATCCCCCCACATCAAAAAGCTCCACTACCAGAATGTTTTACAGCGGCATCTCGTGCTTCATTGTGATCGTTCCGGTTCTTTGGCACATGTCACACATTTTAACAAAGGCATGTGCATCCTTAAACAATTTTGGCCAATAGAAACCTGATTGTAGAACTTTTTGGGCGGTCCTATCACCACCATGATAACCTCCTTTTGGTGAGGTGTGATAGTCATGAAGTATGACATTCATCTCCTCCTCAGGAACACATCTCTGCACCAACTGAGCAGCCACTTGATTCTATGTTCCTTTGCGATCTCGGATCTCTAAGTCAAACTCTTGCAAGAGGAGGACGCACTGAATCAGTCTCGGCTTGGCATATTTCTTCCCAAACAGGTATCTGATAGCTGAATGATCTATTTAGAAGATGACTTTGGTCCCCACTAGATATGACTTGAACTTATCAAATGCCCACACCACTGCAAGCAACTCTTTTTTAGTAACTGTGTAGTTCGTCTGAGCTGGATTCAGAGTTTTGCTCGCATAGTAGATGGATTGGAAGATTTTATTTCTCCTTTTCCCCAAAATAGCTCCAATAGCCAAGTCACTCGCATCGCACATCAACTCAAATGGCTGCTCCCAATCTGGAGCAATTATGATTGGTGCAGTAACCAACCTTCCCTTCAGCTACTCGAATGCTTTCAGACAGGCATCATCAAATTTGAAGGAGACATCTTTCTCAAGAAACCTGCATAAAGGAGAGGAAATTTTCGAGAAGTCTTTAATGAAACGATGATAAAAACCTGCATGTCCCAAGAAACTGCGAATGCCTTTGACAGACGTCGGTGGGGGAAATTTTTCAGTCACTTCCACCTTTGCCTTGTCCACCTGCAAGCCATTTTTAGATACCTTGTGCCCCAAAACTATACCTTCACGTACCATCAAATGGAACTTTTCCTAGTTTAGTACTAAGTTAGTTTCTTCACACATAGCAAGCACTTTATCAAGATTCATCAAGCAGTTATCAAAAGAACAACCAAACACAGAAAAATCATCCATGAACACTTCCACAAACCTCTAAAACATGTCAGTAAAAATGGCCATCATACACCTTTGAAAAGTCGCAGGTGCATTACAAAACCAAAGGGCATTCTCATGAATGCATACGTGCCATAGGGGCTCGTAAATGTGGTCTTATCTTGGTCCTCTAGGCTATAACAATCTAATTATACCTCGAGTAACCATCTAAGAAGAATTAGTACTCCGGGCCAGCTAATCTATCAAGCATTTGGTCAATAAAGGGGAGGGGGAAGTGGTCCTTCCGACTGACACTGTTCAATTTTCTATAATCGATGCAAATCCTCCACGCAGTGACAGTTCTTGTAGGGATCAGATCATTATTTTCATTAACCACTACAGTCATCCCCCCTTTCTTGGGTACATATTGAACGAGGCTTACCTGTTTGCTATCTGAGATAGGAAATACAATACCATCATCAAGCCACTTAATCACTTCTTTTCTTACCACCTCTTTCATGATTGGATTTAGTCGACGTTATTTCTTTACACCAGGCTTGTGTCCATCCTCTATGACGATTTTGTGCATGCAAAAGGGTAGACTAATGTCCTTAATGCTCACGTAGCACTCTCAACAGCTTCTCTTCCTTCAATTTAGAAGAGTCAGAAGAAACAATAACAGGTAAAGTGTCAGAGTCACCTAAATAACCATATTGAAGGTGAGGTGTGAGAGGTTTAAGCTCCAGTTTTGGGGCTTCCTCAATGAACATCTTTGGAGGAGGTCCTTCTGGCCTATTCAAAGGCTCAAAGGGGTGTATCCATTGCATGTACGCACAAGATGTATCTAAGATGTGCATCATCTCCTCAACCTCATCATCACTCCCCAGGCTATCAAACAACATAAGTGCTTTCTCTAGAGAATCGTCTAGATATACACTCGGGTATGAAATTTCTCATTAGCCTCAACAATAGATATCATTGAGATCTCCTCATAGTGGCGGGGAAGTTGGATTGCTTTTTAGACATTAAAAACTGCTTCCTTGTTATCTACCCTCAAGATCATTTTTCCTCTCTCACTTTGATAATTGCATCACCAGTAGCCAAGAGAGGTCACCCCAATATGATTGGAACCAGTTCATTAGCCTCATAATCGAGGATAATAAAATCAGCAGGGAAGATAAATTTCCCAATTTGCAGCAACACATCTTTAATCACCCCCTCAAGGTGTACTATCGATATATCAGCCAACTGCAACATCACAGTAGTTGGCGTTAGAGCTCCCATGCCCAATTGCTTGAAAAACGATAAGGGCATCAAATTGATGCTCGCCCCTAAATCGCAAAGAGCACGACCCACATCAATATTACCAATTTGCACAGGGATGGTAAAGCTGCTAGGATCCTTAAGCTTTTGAGGGAGCTTATTTTTGACCGTTGAAGTGCACTCCTCACTAAGTGCAACTGTCTCAAATTCAGTCAATCTTCTCTTGTGAGCCACTATATCTTTTATGTACTTAGCATACTTAGGAATTTCATGAAGCACATCAACAAGTGGGATATTCAATTGAACCTGGCTCAACATAGAGAGAAATTTGTTAAACATGCGATCATCATTCTTTTTCTGCAATCTCTGGGGGAAGGGGGTGGTGGCCTTGGGGCTTCCACTGGCTCTGGATATTCAGCAGCATTCTTTGGCTTCTGTGTCACTTTAGGAATCAACTCCCCCTCAGGTATGGGCTTGTCTTTTCTCTTCTTTGGTGCTTCCTCTAGCTCCCTCCCATTTCTAAGTGTAACTGCATTCACTTGAGGGTTCTTCTCTGTATCACTTGGGAGAGCGCCTGCAGGTCTAGTGTTTTGATTTGTTGCTAACTGCCCCATTTGCCTCTCAAGATTCCTGAAATCGGTTCTGAGCTGTTGATTGTCAATTAAAAACTTCTAGCAAATTATTGGTACTCTCTTCCATTTGTTGGGATGGCATTTGAGGCTGATTGAAACCCCCTTGGGGTCTATGCTGATTCTAATTCTGCTGATTTCAACCCCATAAGAAGTTGGGATGATTCCTCCAATTTGGATTGTAAGAATTTCTGTATTATGCGTGCTAATTCGGTGGACCTCTGTTCTGTTGCCCCACATAATAGATATATTCTAGATTTGTGGGGCACATGTCGCTCATATAATTGTCACCACATAATTCGCAGCAAATAGCTATTTGGTGTACATATTGCATTGGTTGTGGTTGCTGCATTTTCCTCCTAGTCATCTGATTGCACATTTTTGCAATATCGTCTCTCATGGATTACAAGTAGTCGAGCTCAATTAATCCAGCTGCTTTTTGCTTAATTTCCTTTCGTGAATCCCCCTCACCTTGCCAATTATGATCATTAGCCGTGAAGTTATTCAACAAGATCTGGATTTCACTGTACGGTCTGGCCATGCAACTACCCCCACAAGCTGAATCAAGATTCATCTTTGATGTATCATCTAACCCATCTACAAAAGTGTGACCCAATACCTCGTCCGTCTGACAATGTTGTGGACAGTCTCTGAACATCTTGTTGTACCTTTCCCATGCTTGACAAAGTGTCTCGCCAGCTTGTTGTTCGAACCCAAGAATTTGACTCCTCAATATCTTTGTTTTCTTAGTGGGGAAAAACTTGATTAAGAATTTCCGTGCCAGATCATCCCAAGTGCGGATTGAATTCGCTGGATCCTTATTCAACCAATCCTTAGCTTCCCCGATCAGTTAAAAGGGGAAAAATGTCTGCCTGACATAGTCCTTGGAATGTTCGGATAATTGTAAATATCCGTAATTTCCAGGAAATTCTGAATATGCTTCTGCGGGTCTTCATGAAGTAAACCCACAAATTTCCCTATGGACTGGATCAGCTGCACCATGTATTGTTTGAGTTCAAGGTGCCCAGTGATATCAGGCTTCACAATAGCCTAAGTCATATTAGCTAGACTGGGCCTTGCGGCTTCAATCACTGCGCATTCCTCATTACCTGCCATCTCAATTGGTTATGGTTGAACTACGATGTCCAACTCTCTTTCAATTCTGGTTCTAGCGTCCACCTCCCTCCTCGCTCTGTGAAGTGTTCGTTCAATTTTGGGATAAAGAGGAAGGAGGTTGTTTGCGCTTCTACTTCTTCGCATTCAAGAGAAAATCCTGTATTAGCACAAACAAAGTGAACTAAAAATTTAAACTTGAATAAATAAATAATAGAAGCTCAATTCAGTGAAGTAGCTAATTTCTAAGTCCCCTGCAACGGCGCCAAAAACTTGTTGCGACCAAAAACACTCACACAAGTGCACGTGATCGTCAAGTAGTAAAATAGTGAGTAGAGTATCGTTCCCATAAAGACTTGTGATTAACTGTTGACCGATTCAAACTCAATTAACTTATCTATCCAAGAGGTTTTTCACAAAATAGAGATGTAACTAATTTACTGCCTAAACTATCAAGCAATAATTTAACTCGAACAATTAACCAAACAACCAGCAAATTCTAGTAACAAATAGTAGGAGAGGATATTCCAGGGTCACGGGCTAACTGACAATCGTGTTGTGTTCTTGGCTTAAAATGACTAATTGATTTATCTAGATTGTTGATTGACAAGGTTAATATTGCTCATAAGAATCTGTCGAGTTCTTACTCGCCTATTCAAGTTAACTCAATGCTTATATGTCTATGGAATTAAGATTAACAAGAATGCATTTACAATTCCTGTATTTCAACCAAGCAAGGCAATTGGGTATATGTCTATCCCAGATGCTAATTCGTTCCCTGATGCCCGGGTTCAAAAACTTGTTCTATTTAATTCTATATGCAATCAAAAGTTCCCACTTTCGAGTTTAACTAAATATTCGTAGATAGTATTTCACTGTTAGCTTCTCAGCAAAATAATTAAAAGCAGAATTAAATAAACAACTCAATATGATAAACAAACTTTGTCAAATTAAACTTCAATTAACAACATTCATGTTTCACCCATGACCCTAGAACAATGGGTTTTAGCCACTCATACTAATGTTCATCACAATAAGGTTAAATTTCATCACAAATAGAAAAAACAAAGGGAAGAAAAGAAGAACTTGATGGTCAAATCTCATCCATGCCTCTTGCCTCTCGATTTCTTGCACTAAACTATGAAAACCTTGATAAATCATCCTTGTCGAGCTTGACTTTATATAGGTTAAGTGGGATTTTCTCCAGATTTCCAATTCTACCCCTAACAAATACTTTACGGACTTTGGACTAGCACGGTCGTGCATCTGGGCACGCTAATGGTCGTGCTAGTTGGACAACTTTCTGTCTTATCCGCGCTAAAAGTAGAGCGATCGCATGTCTGGGCGCGCTAGCCCAGATCTTCAATTCCTTGATTCTTTTCCTCGTCTTCGTGCATACTCAGCTCCGAGGGGTCGTTCTTGCTCTAAAAATAGTTTCAATCATCTCTTTAAGGCATCACATAGGCTCCTCGTCCTGCAAGATGTACAATTCACAATTAGAGCCCATTTTTAATCAATTAACCATATTATGACATTGAAATATAATCAAGCTAGAGCCTAAACAATCGCCATATTACCTAGATTTAGCCTATTATCAACGGAATAAATTCACATAATCTGCATACCACGGGGCTGCGCTTGAGGTAATCGCCAATAACTGCTCATCAGGGAATGTTTCTTTGATTACACCCCCTTCAACTACATGGTTCTGATTTTCTAATCTGGACAAGTGATAAGCCATTTGATTCCCTGTTCCTTTGCGATCTTGCATCTCTAAGTCAAACTCTTGAAAGAGGAGGACCCACCGAATCAGTCTCGGCTTGGCGTCTTTCTTCTCAAACAGGTATCTGATAGCTGAATGATCTGTGTAGACGATGACTTTGGTCCCCACTAGATATGACCTAAATTATTCAAACGCCCATACCACTGCAAGAAATTCTTTTTCAGTAACTATGTAGTTCGTCTAAGCTTGATTTAGAGTTTTGCTTGCATAGTAGATGGAGTGGAAGATTTTATTTCTCCCTTTCCCCAAAACAACTTCAATAGCCAAGTCACTCGCATAGCACATCAACTCAAATGGCTGCTCCCAATCCGGAGCAATTATGATTGGTGTAGTCACCAACCTTACCTTCAGCTCCTCGAATGCTTTTAGACAGGCATCATCAAATTTGAAGGAGACATCTTTCTCAAGCAACCTGCACAAGGGAGAGGAAATTTTCGAGAAGTCTTTAATGAAACGACGATAAAAACCTGCATGGCCCAAGAAACTGCGAATGCTTTTGACAGACGTCGGTGGGGGCAATTTTTCAATCGCTTCCACCTTTGCCTTGTCCACCTGCAAGCCACTTTTAGACACCTTGTGCCCAAAAACTATACCTTCACGTACCATGAAATGGAACTTTTCCCAGTTTAGTACTAAGTTAGTTTCTTCACACCTAGCAAACAATTTATCAAAATTCATCAAGTAGTTATCAAAAGAACACCCAAACACAGAAAAATCATCCATGAACACTTCCACAAACCTCTCAACCATGTTAGTAAAAATGGCCATCATACACCTTTGAAAAGTCGCAGGTGCATTACAAAGACCAAAGGGCATTCTCTTGAACGCATACGTGACATAGGGGCACGTAAATGTGGTCTTCTCTTGGTCCTCTGGGGCTATAACAATCTGATTATACCCCGAGTAACCATCTAAGAAGCATTAGTACTCCTGTCTAGCTAATCTATCAAGCATTTGGTCAATAAAGGGGAGGGAGAAGTGGTCCTTCCGGGTGGCATTGTTCAATCTGATTATAAACAATGCAAATCCTCCACCCAGTGACAGTTCTTGTGGGGATCAAATCATTATTTTCATTAACCACTACAGTCATCCCCCCTTTCATGGGTACACATTGAACATGTCTTACCCATTTGCTATCTGAGATAGGAAATACAATACCTGTATCAAACCACTTAATCACTTCTTTTCTTACCACCTCTTTCATGATTGGATTTAGCCGGCGTTGTTGCTCTACACTGGGCTTGTGTCCATCCTCCATGAGGATTTTCTGCATGCAAAAATCTGGACTAATGCCCTCACGTAGCACTCTCAACAGCTTCTCTTCCTGCAATTTAGACTAGTCAGAAGAAACAATAACAGGTAAAGTGTCAGAGCCAACCAAATAAGCATATTGAAGGTGAGGTGGGAGAGGTTTAAGCTCCAGTTTTTGGGTTTCCTCAATGGACGACTTTGGAGGAGGTCCTTCTGGCCTCTTCAAAGGCTCAAAGGGGTGTATCATTTGTATGTACGCACAAGATGTATCTAAGATGTTCATCATCTCCTCAACCTCATCATCACTCCCCAGGCTATCAAACAACCTAAGCGCTTTCTCTAGAGAATCTTCTAGATATACACTTGGGTCATGAATTTTCTCATTAGCCTCAACAACAGATATCATTGAGAGCTCCTCACAATAACGGGGAAGTTGGACTGCTTTGTAGATATTAAAAACTGCTTCCTCTTCATCTACTTTCAAGATCATTTTTCCCTCTCTCACTTTGATAATTGCATCACCAGTAGCCAAGCGAGGTCGCCCCAATATGATTGGAACCAGTTCATCAGCCTTATAATCGAGGATAATGAAATCAGCAGGAAGATAAATTTCCCAATTTGCAGCAACAAATCTTCAATCACCCCCTTAGGGTGTGCTATTGACCTATCAGCCAGCTGCAACATCACAGTAGTTGGCTTTGGAGATCCCAGGCATAATTTCTTGAACAAATATAAGGACATCAAATTTATGCTTGCCTCCAAATTGCAAAGAGCATGACCCACATCAATATTACCAATTCGCACAGCGATGGTAAAACTGCCAGGATCTTTAAGCTTTTGAGGGATCTTATTTTGGACCCTCGAAGTGCACTCGTCAGTAAGTGCACCTGTCTCAAATTCAAACAATCTTCTCTTGTGAGCCTCTATATCTTTTATGTACTTAGCATACTTAGGAATTTTACGAAGCACATCAACAAGTGGGATATTCTATTGATCCTGGCTCAACATAGAGAGAAATTTGCTGAACATGCAATAATCATTCTTTTTCTGCAATATCTGGGGGAAATGGGGTGGTGGCCATAGGGCCTCCACTAGCTCTGGAATTTCAGCAGCATTCTTTGGCTCGTGTGTCACTTTAGGGATCAACTCCCCCTACGGTATGGGCTTCTATTTTCTCTTCTTTGGCACTTCCTCTAGCTCCCTCCCATTTCTAAGTGTAACTGCATTCACTTGAGGGTTCTTCTTTTTATCACTTGGGAGAGCGCCTACAGGTCTAGTATTTTGATTTGTTGCTAACTGCCCTATTTGCCTCTCAAGATTTCTGAAATCGGTCCTGAGCTGCTGATTGTCAATCAACAACTTCTTTAGCAAATCATTGCTACTCTCTTCCATTTGTTGGTGTGGCTTTTGAGGCTGATTGAAACCCCCTTGGGGTCTATGCTGATTCTGATTCTGCTGATTTCCATCCCATGAGAAGTTGGGATGATTCCTCTAATTTGGATTATAAGAATTTCCGTAATGTGCATGCTGATACGGTGGACCTCTGTTCTGTTGCCCCACATAATAGATAGATTCTAGATTTGTGGGGAATATGTCGCTCATATGTTTTTCACCACATAATTTGCAGCAAATAGCCATTTCGTGTACATGTTGCATTGGTTGTGGTTGCTGCATTGTCATCCTAGTAATCTGATTGGACAGCTTTGCAATATCGGCCCTCATGGATGACAAGTCGTCGAGCTCAAGTAATCCAGCTGCTTTTTCCCTAATTGCCTTTCGTGAATCCCTCTCACCTTGCCAATTATGATCCTTAGCTGTTATGTTATTCAGCAAGATCTGGATTTTACTGTATGGTCTGGCCATGCAACTACCCCCACAAGCTGAATCAAGATTCATCTTTGATGCATCATCTAACCCATCTTCAAAAGTGTGACCCAATACCTCGTCCGTCTGACAATGATGTGGACAGTCTCTGAGCATCTTCTTGTACCTTTCCCATGCTTGACGAAGTGTCTCGCCAAATCGTTATTCGAACCCAAGAATTTGACTCCTCAATATCTTTGTTTTCTTAGTGGGGAAAATTTTGATTAAGAATTTCCGTTCCAGATCATCCCAAGTGCGGATTGAATTCGCTGGCTCCTTATTCAACCACTCCTTAGCTTCCCCGATCAGTGAAAAGGGGAAAAATGTCAGCCTGACATAGTCCTTGGAAACGTTCGGATAATTGTAAGTATCCGTAATTTCCTGGAAATTCTGAATGTGCCTATGTGGGTCTTCATGAGGTAAACCCACAAATTGCCCTGTGAATTGGATCAGTTGCACCATGTATTGTTTGTGTTCAAAGTGCCCAGTGATATCAGGCTTCACAATAGCCTGAGTCATATTAGCCAGACTGGGCCTTGCTGCTTCAATCACTGCGCGTTCCTCATTACCTGCCATCTCAATTGGCTGTGGTTGAGCTACGATGTCCAACTCTCTTTCAATTCTGCTTCTAGTGTCCACCTCCCTCCTCACTCTGTGAAGTGTTCATTCAATTTCGGGATCAAGAGGAAAGAGGTTGTTTGCGCTTCTACTTCTTCGCATTCAAGAGAAAATCATGTATTAACACAAACAAAGTGAACTAAAAAATTAAACTTGAATAAATAAATAATAAGACCTCAATTTCAGTCAAGTAGCTAATTTTTAAGTCCCCGGCAACGACGCCAAAAACTTGTTGTGACAAAAAATACTCACGTAAGTACATGTGATCGTCAAGTAATGAAGTAGTGAGTAGAGTATCGTTCCCAAGATGACTTGTGATTAACTGTTGATTGATTAAAACTCAATTAACTTATCTATCCAAGAGTTTTTTCACAAAATAGAGATGTAACTAATTTACTACCTAAACTATCAAGCAATAATTTAATTATAATAATTAACCAAACAACCAACGATTTCGAGTTACAAACAGTAGGAGAGGATATTCCAGGGTCACGGGCTAACTGACAATCGTGTTGTGTTCTTGGCTTAAAATGACTAATTGATTTATCTGGATTGTTGATTGATAAGGTTAATATTGCTCATAAGAATCTGTCGAGTTCTTACTTGTCTATTCAAGTTAACTCAATGCCTATATGTCTATGGAATTAAGATTAACAAGAATTCATATACAATTCCTGTATTTCAAACAAGCATGACAATTGGGTATATGTCTATCCCAATTGCTAATCCGTTCCCTGATGCCCGGGTTCAAGAACTTGTTCTATTTAATTCTATATGCAATCTAAAGTTCTCACTTTCGAGTTCAACTAAAGATTCGTAGATAGTATGTTACTGTTAGCTACTTAGCAAAATAATTAAAAGCAGAATTAAATAAATAACTCAATATGATAAACCAACTTTGTCAAATTAAACTTCAAACAACAACATTCATATTTCATCCATGACCCTAGAACAATGGATTTTAGCCACTCATATTAGTGTTCATCACAATAAGGTTCAATTTCATCACAAATAGCAAAAACAAAGGGAAGAAAAGAAGAACTTGATGGTCAAATCTCCTCCTTGCCTCTTTCCTCTCTATTTCTTGCACTAGACTATGAAAACCTTGATAAATCATCCTTGGGAGAGCTTGACTTTGTATAGGTTAAGTGGGATTTTCTCCAGATTTTCAATTCTACCCTTGACAAATACTTTTTGGACTTTTGACTAGCGCGGTCGCACATCTGGGCATGCTAATGGCCGCTTTAGTTGGACAACTTTCTGTCTTGGCCGCGGTAAAAGTAGCGCAATCGCGCGTCTGGGCGCGCTAGCCCAGATCTTTAATTCCTTGATTCTTTTCCTCGTCTTCGTGCATACTCATATCCGAAGGGTCGTTCTTGCTCTAAAAGTAGTTCCAATCATCTCTTTAAGGCATCACATAGAATCTTCGTCCTGCAATATGTACAATTTACAATTATAGCCCATTTTTAATCAATTAACCATATTATGTCATTGGAACATAATCAAGCTGGAGCATAAACAATCGTCAAATTATCTAAATTTAGCCTATTATAAATATGACATTTTTTTGTATTTTCCCCTCAATGATCATGTACAAAATTTGGGATGCTAAACTCAGATTGTAATTTTTCTACAGGACCACAACAATGATCAATGAAAGCTTTTTTTAATTTTAAAAAAAGAATAAAGTACAATTTTCTGTGAATGATTAATGTGATTATAGTATGGTGACTTTCTTGTCGAGGTCAAGATTTTAATTAGATATGTGTGAAATTTTTAATATTTGATGAACTGTATTTTAGCTAATAATTTCTTGTGGATGATGGATTTACGTTCTTTCATCCGTTTCGATGAACAAGACTCTTGTAGATTGACACACCAACAATAATAATTTTCAGACAAATATAACTTTAGATATCAATTTAGTTTATAATTTATTTTACTATCAAGAAAGATACCTAATTTTTTCTTTTTTGTCATCTTTCCTTCGTATCTTTGCAAATTTTCTTCTTCCTCAAAAGTGGTTGCATCAACATCATCAATCTTGGCAAGCATGAGAGAAGCTAGAATGCAATAGCTTTGGTTTGAACGCTGTATTTATTTTTACAAATTTATTGAATATAAAAAAGTTATTAATTTAGAATTCAATAACTTAAATGAATTAAACTATCAAACTCATAAGTTTCAAATCCTGGCTCTATACATGTTATAAAGGGTGGTTCGTCAGAAATTACACTGCGTATATAGGTAAATGTTAGATGTTAGAGGTATATAATATATATTGAACACTCTTTCTCGAAGAATATTTTTTACTTCTTTCAAGTTTAAAGGCCGCTCTTACCCAAATTTCGTATATATATATATATATATATGATGAACCAGTACTGCCATAATTTTTTTCTTTTTCAAATAGAAAGTTAATTCTTGTGACTGTATAATTCATTGCATGTTGCAACATAAAGCTATGACTATTCTAATAAATAGTACTCATGTTACATGATGTCAATCCGTCTCAATCCTGATTGGGCCAAACAGGAAGACACATACAATTCTCTTTATTTGCTCTTTATAGAATGCGTAGTTTGTGAGTGCACTCTGGCAAAGTTGTCGGACATGTGGGCATTTGAGGGAGAGAGCTCTTCATCGATAGGAACCTTGTCTTTCTTATAAATCAGTAGACTAAATATACAAAGGATACATATGGTTACATGAAATCATAAGACAGACTTGCCTGAGGATCTTCTTTGCATAAATATAATAAATATGGTAGATATGTGAAAAGTATGCAATTCTCCTGCATACAATAAAAAAATGGATACCAATAGGTGCAACCCATAGAAATTATATGCAACCTTGCGGAGAAATATCTTCTAGAGGAAAAAAGCACAAAAACTTCCTTATGCTAACGAATTTGTTATCTCTAGAAATTAACAATATTTTAATATTCAAAATACATAGAAAAACTAGAGTATCCTTTAGACAACTTCAGTTCATAATTATAAGGCTTTGTTTAGTTGTAGACTTTACAAATTGAAAACAAATGTTGTAGCATTTGATTATTACTAGAAATAAACTCTAGAATGAAATCAGAGTAATAAAGAAACAAATAAAGTTAAATCAAATTCTTGATGGTGACTTGAAAATTTCATGAATTGGCTGAACGAAAATTAGAATAGTAATCCCATATAACGAATGACTTCTTGAATTGGCCGAACAATAATTGTAAACACGTGATTTTTGACCCTCCCCGAGAATTTTCACATTTTTAGCATAAATATTTAATTTAGGCCTAA
>MU690143.1:20695-57701 GCA_026770625.1 Nicotiana glauca
AAAACAACTTCAAATATAACAGTCAAGTAAAATGTAAGGATGCAATGCAATGCACATGAACACGATGTGGCGTACAGCCCGATCCATTTAACGTCGACGGCACTCACTGGGGGTGTGTACATACTTCGGAGGGGCTCCTTCAGTCCAAGCGCAATATAATCATAACATTCACTGCGGCGTGCAGCCCGATCCATACTCAGTTCACAATATGCATATGAGTCATGTAACAGATTCAATAAATTTCCCAATTTCCAATTTATTAAGAAGAATATACTTTAGATATATAACTTCAGGAAAAGTGACTTAGCATTTCATAACAGTGATTAAACACGGGACTGAGATCAATGATTATACAAAGCATGTTATCACAATGATATTCATCCTCTAAAGATGCTACAGATCGGCACAAGTCCCCAAACACGGCAATAAGCCTAGATATATTCAATACAGGGTGTGTATCAGTCGCCAATTTAGAAATATTCTTGTTCGGGATGGACCAAGTCACAATCCCCAGTCATAACCAATCCCGCACCTGCCATGGGGTGCGATTCACGCCCAACAATAGCGTCACAATGTGATAAGCCGGGGTTTCAAACCCTCAGGCCATCATATACACTAATTACTCACCTCTAACTGGCCGTAGAATGGTCCGCAATGTCTTTTCCTTTCATATCGACCTCCTAACGTTTCGAATCTAGTCAAAATCACAACGAATACATAAATATGGGTTAAAGAAACATAACCCAATCAAAAATACTCGAAAAGTACTAAAATTCACAAAGTTGGTAAAAACCGAGCCCCGGGCCCACTTCTCGAAAAATTACGAAATTTACATCTTCGGAATCCTCGTGTCACCACGAGTCCGTATATATAAAATACACAAGAATCGGAGTCCATTTGGCCCCTCAAATCATCAATTTAGACTCTCTTAGGCTTCAAGCCCTAACCTCCATTTTTACCCTTTAATTCCTTGAATTTTCAGTGTTTAATCCTTGTTTTTACACCATAACAACACTATTCGAGGCTACAAATTCATACCTGATGGAATCACCTTCGAAATCTCTCCAAATCGGCCAAAATCGCCTCTTCTCGAAGTCCCAAAATATTTTTCTAACTTCTGAAATTTCGATAACACTGTTCATTAAACCCTCAGCATTTTTCGCTTCTACGGTCCCGCCACCGCTTATGCGGGACCGCTTCTGTGGTCTTTTGACCGCTTTTGCGGTTATCATTAAACCTCCCAAAAATCGTTTTTGCGACCAAGCATCCGCTTCTGCGGTTTTCCAACTTCCGCTTCTGCGGTTATTTTTGCGCTTTTGCGGAACCGCTAACGCGACCAATTTCTGCTTTTGCGGAATTCTCCTGTGCTCCCCCTTAGCCGCTTCTGCGACTCTCCCACCGCATCTGTGGAATCGCTTAAGCGGCTCCTTTTCCGCAGATGCAGAAATAACAGAAGCCTCACAGATCAGTTGCAACACCAAGCTTCCAACCTCCGTTTAATCATCTGAATTCACCCCGAGGCCCCCGGGACCTCAACCAAAAGCACCAACACATCCAACAACCTTATACAAACTTCTTCCAATCCTCGAAACACGTCAAACAACGCTAAAACCAATAAATTACATCGGATTCAAGCCTAGTTTTCATCAAAACTTCCGAAATACGCATTCAATCAAAAACCCGACCAAACAACATCCGAATGACCTGAAAATTTGCAGACATATCCAAAATCACCTAACGAAGCTACTGCAACTCTCGGAATTCCATTCCGACCCTCGGATCAAAATCTCACCTATCAATCGGAATTTCCCAAAATCCAACCTTAGCCAACTCAAGCCTAATTCTACTCCGGACCTCCAAATTCAATTCTGATTGTGCTCCTAAGTCACAAATCATCCCCCGAAACTAGTCAAATCATCGAAAATCCATTTCGAGCCTTCTAACTCATAAGTCAACATTCAGTTGACTTTTCCAAACTAACCTTCTCATAAAGAGGCTTATTGTCTCATTTCTAACCGAACTCTATCCGAATTACTTCAAATTCTCCAAACACATATAATGAAACATATAGAAGCATACAACGGGGAAAACGGGGCGGTAACTCCTGTAACGACAGGTCGAGTCGTTACAAGGAGCAGCTTTTGGACCACAACAGTAGGATATTGATCGGGAGCTGACTTCAGTCCAGGGACTTACGAGGTAGCCTAGCTGGCGTTCACGGGCCGGAGTCCCTTTCTATGTTTTCATTGTACCGAGACAGACATTTATGTATTTCTATTCAGACTTGTTTGTAGCACTCTTTAGTAGTTCGTGAGATAGCAACACCAGTCTTGGGTAGAGAAATATTGAACTTCACATTTTGGATTTTCAGTTATCTATTTTTTAAAGACTTCCGCTTTTATTTAAATGACTCGTTATATTTATATTGTAATTGTTGAGGTGAATTCGGGGAATGTTTAAAATGTCTGACTTGCCTAGCTCCGACAATAGGCGCCATCACGACTCCCGATGATGAAAAATTCGGGTCGTGACATCTTCCGCAGCAGAGTTGGCAGAGCTGTCACACCTCCTTTTTACCGGGAAGAGGAAAGAAAGGAGTTTTTCCAATTTAAGTGATATTATATGAAAACGAATTAATTTATTTTGATTCAAAGAGTCGCCACTTGGGATAAATATTTATGGTGTCCCAAGTCACCATTTATTTTAAAATCTTAATTCAAGAAATTGACTCTGATTAAGTCTGCGAAACACATAAGACCAGTAAGGAATTCTGTTAACCCAGAATAAGGTGTGAGGCACTCCCAAATTCCGTGGTTTTAGCACGGTCACTTTAAATAATTATACTTAGCTTAACTAATTCTAGATGTTTTATGTTCTAGAGAAATTTATGCACTTTTGCCTTAAAGTCGCTTTTCATTTTTTGATTATTTGTATTTAATGGATTATCTTGAATCGAATCACGCGTACGTGTATTCGATTTGCTTGGTGTGTCAGAAATCATGTCACGCGTATGTGTACACGATTAATAACACGTATATTATTAAGATGGTTTGGTCAAGGTCGCGCGAACATGTACCTTAATTTATTTTTGGAATAATAATTATGTCATGCGAACGGGTACATAATCACGATATAACTTTAAAGATTTTATGAATTTCTAACAAGATCAATTATATTGTTAAACTATTAAAGATATTTACGACTAAATAAATTACTAACATTCTATCTTGAAACCATTCCACATTTTGGGTCTATAATATTTGGTTCAAATATTGCCGTAAACTATATCATATTTAAAGTTCTATGGTCCATTTTCTTATTCACTTTACTAGATCTCACTAATCTAATCTCAACCTTCGAAACCTTGTTTACCCAAGCCATTGATATCTATTTTAAACAAAATGCATAACAATAAAAATTAAATTTCTACACATGACTACAGACAACATTAAACAAGAAAAAAAAATCTAATATAAATTAAACTATATTGAAGAAAACTGAAAAAAAAAAAAGATAATGGACCCTTTGGTAGAATATCTGTCTGCATCATTAGAGTTAATGGAATGACAAATGCACTACTCAAAATCTTAGCTAAATTTCTATAATTATCGGAACTATTAATCAAATTCTCGTGAACTTAGATCCTAAAAACAATCTTGTGTATCTGCCAACCAAAACTTTTTGTACACATGTTTTGCTCATAATATATTTAGACACAACTACCAACCGGATAAGAACAATCTTTAAAGAATACTTTAGGAGATATTACACAAAAAAAAAAAAAAAAATAGTATAAGGTTCATGAGATGGCAGTGAAACAAAATAAATAGGCTTAGAATATCTCTTAAACAAAACAAAAAAGAAAATTGCTATAGGAATTAAGATCAACTCACTGGAGCTTCTTCATTATTTTAATTTGATGGAAATTCAGGAGCGAAATAGCTAGTACAACAGTGAATGTGGAATACTCAAACTGAAAACGAGATCGCGAACAGGACCGGCAACTTCGAACAGAATCGTCGGCACGATCTCGACTCAAAGAAACTGAAGAGGGGCAGCGCAGGTGTGTTTTTGGGAGGCAGATCGTGACTGGTTCCATGACTGTTCGTGCTGTATTTTTGTGGAGTTCATAGCTGAATTTGGGGCTGGATTTTGGTGGTGTTTAATGGAGGAAAATGGAATGACTTGTGGCTGCTTTCAACTGAACTTTAACGAAGAGGGGGGAGTTGTTTATCTGGTTTAGATGGCTGAAGCAGTGAACATTTGGATGGCTGCTCCCATCTTTTTTTTCCCTCCTCTTATTTATAAAGAGGATAAAAATTAGTAGTTATCTATGCTTGTGCAAAAGAATTATAAGTGCCATGAAGGACATTAAATAGAGATCAACAGGTTCAACTAATAGAACCAGTCTCCAAAGAGGAAGTATGGGAAGCCATGAAGGACATTAGTGAGCTTAAAGCACCTGGGTATGATGGGCTTAATGCTGTATTTTTCAAGAAGGCTTGGCAAGTTGTAGGTGAGGATATAACAATGGCTGTGATGGAATTCTTTGAAACTACACATATGCACAGACCTATCAACTGCACAGCAATAACTTTAATCCCCAAAGTAAAAAATCCTGTGAGTGTTAAAGAATACAGACCTATCTCATGCTGCACAGTTCTGTACAAAGTGATCTCCAAGGTGCTAACAAAGAGATTGTAGAAAGTTATGGATACTTTAGTTGATAACACACAGTCAGCATTTGTGCCTGGAAGAGTGATTACTGATAACATAATCCTAAGTCATGAACTAGTGAAAGGCTATAGAAGGAGAGGAGTATCACCTAGATGTATGATGAAATTGGATATGCAGAAAGCTTATGATTCCATTGAATGGCCTTTCATAGAACAGGTGCTGAATGCTTTGGCTTTCCCAGGCAAATTTGTGATATGGATCATGGCCTGCATGGAAACTGTTACCTATACAATTCTGATAAATGGAAATTTGACAAAGCCTTTTGATGCCAAGAAGGGGTTGAGGCATGGAGACCCAATGTCTCCATTTTTGTTTGTGCTGGCAATGGAGTACTTAACAAGAAGTCTTAAGACATTGAACCAGATCTCAAATTTCAACTACCATCCTAAGTGTGCAAAGATGAAAATCTTGCAACTTAGGTTTGCTGACGATCTTTTACTGTTTTGCAGGGGTGATATAGGATCAGTTAAGCTTTTGTTCCAATGCTTCATGGAATTTTCAAAAGCTTCTGGCCTGGTGATCAATAAACACAAGAGCTCTATTTTCTTTGGAGGAGTATCACAAGCTGATCAAGAGGAAATCCTAGAATTTCTAGGAATACAGAAGGGTGAGTTGCCAGTAAGGTAACTAGGTGCTCCATTAAGCTAAAAAAGAATATCCATTGTACAATGTCAACCCTTAATTGACAAGATAATGGGTAGAATAGATTCATGGACTGCCAAATTTCTGTCTTATGCTGGCAGAGTCCAACTGATAAAGAGTGTGTTGTTCTCTATACAGACCTACTGGGCACAAATCTTTGTGTTGCCTAAAAAGATCACAAAGTTAATTGAAGCAATGTGTAGAAGTTTTTTACGGACAGGAGAAGGGAGTGTATCTAAGAAAGCTCTATTGGCATGGGAGAAAGTCTGTCTACCCAAGTCTGCAGGGGGGTTCAACATTATGAATATAGCTATTTGGAACAAGGCTACTATTTGTAAACAATTATGGAATTTATGCAAAAAAAAGAAGAAGTTGTGGATCCAGTGGATGCATAGCTATTACATCAAAGGCAGGCACATATGGGATGTCCAACTGAAACAAGCATCTTGGATGGTGAATAAGATCATGAAAGCAAAGAAGACATTTATGGAGGCAGGTTTCAGCTATGAAGATATCATGAATCTGCAGAACTGTTCGATTAAAAACATATACCACAGGCTGCGTGGAAGATTTGAGAAAGTTAGTTGGAGAAGGGTAGTTTGCCATAACACAGGAAGCCCTAGATGGACGTTTATGCTAACTATGGTAGTCCATGGGAAGTTATACACAAGGGATAGCCTACAAAACTGAGGAATGCAGGTGGATCAGGAATGTGTCATGTGCAAGAAAGCCAATGAAACTATACAACACTTGTTCTTTGAATGTTCATATGCAAAAACATTGTGGAGCACACTGTTAGCATGGCAAGGCATCAAAAGACCAATAGTTAGCTGGGATGAGGAACTACATGGGCTGAGAAGAAGACTAAAAGGAAAACAGCTGCTGCAGAGTTATACAAAATAGCAATAGCAGCAACAGTATATCATGTATGGCAAGAAAGGAACACTCGAATTTTTCAAGCAAAGGTGAAAGGATGGGAAGTTGTATGTAAGAAGATCATTCAAGAGTTACATTGTCGAAGTAGCAAGCATACAGAGGAAATACTACATAGACTAGATTGGTACCCAGTTTAATAGTTAGATACATGTGTAAATAACATAACATGGGGAGGGAGTGAAGTATAGGAAAACAGATTATCTTGTAAGGGTTTGATTTACTTGTAAATATTTTTTCTGGTAATATAAAAGTTTAATTACCAAAAAAAAATGTGGGATTATGAGTAGGGGAAGTGGGGAAGTAGAGAATAGGACATGGGGGTATGGGAAACGTGACTTTTTTTCTTGTTGCAAACTTTATCCATTTTTACTTCATTTAGTTTTCTTCTTTTTTTTTTTTAAAAGAAGATGAATTAAATTATGAAGATAAGAAGATTAACTAACATTTTTTATAATATAGGAAATCAAATATTTACATGTACTTTAATGGAACAAAAAAAAATTCTATAGCTTACTTACAAAAAAAAATTATTAAAAGAAACTAAACATTTTTTATAAATTTTCTTTCTTTTGTGAATTGAAATAAAACTTGTATTCTAAGTATATAAACACATTTTTATTTGTAATTTTTAATTTTTTTTTCAAACAAACTCTATTATAAGAAAGATAAAAGTTTAAAATATCAATATTAGAACTAAAAAAAATATTTACTAAAATAATATAGAATTTGGATGTGGTAAAAAATTAGGTTTTTACAATAAAAAATATTAAATCCTTGCAATGCTGGCTTGACTGCAGCTCAATAAAGAGGTTTAGCTTATACCCTTCAATTCCTAGTAGGTGCTAAATTAAAATTAATGATAGCAATTGTATAGCCAGAGTCTTGTTATTTGTTTGATGTCCATTTATACAAATTGACTTTTCAAACAAACATTCTTCAAAAAGGAAAAGAAATAATTTTTTTGAATATTGACTGATTTTTGTGATGTTATTTTCTCCAGCATGTAGGTAAACTTTTATATATGTAAGTAAACTTTTATTCGATTATTAAACTCTTTTTTGTTATCTGAATAACTATAGACGTGTACCTTATATATTACATTTACTTTTAAAAAAATCGATTTATTCAAATCTAGCTATATTGTTTTAAAGAACTATAGTTGTAAGGTTTTAAATGTGAAAGAGTTTATAGTTATATGGAATAGTTTTTTTTCTTTTTTGCCACAAGCGAAGTAGTATTTAAATAATCAGAAAAGATAACAAAAGTTCCAAGCATGATTGCATATGATCATTAACCGAATTAAGTACGATAACTTGACAAAATAGAAGATAATTTTTTTTTATTTTAATTCAAGTTTAAAAAATGTAATGTATAAATTCAAAATTATTCTTTAATTCAAATTGATATATATATATATATATATATATATATATATATGACTAATTAATATAGTCAAATATAGAATAAAGTTACCATATACTATTGCATTTATTAGCTTGCCACTTGGCTTAATCACAATGCAAATTATATATGGTAACTTTATTCCTTTAATATATAGATATAGATTTTGCCTAAGCGTTTACTACACGCTAGGAAAGTTTTTCTTTCTAAAATCATTTATACTTTGGAGTACTAAATTTCCCATTCTTCAACCTAGGTTCAGGAGACGTTTTTTTGTAGTTAATAAAAATTTTCCTAAACTAGGAAAATTTGTCGTTCAACTCTATTTGTATTTTGGACTATAAAAATTTCTCTTTTCTCTTAGGAGACCTTTTTGTAGTTAATAAGATTTTGCCTAATAATATGAAGAAGAGTGCCTTATACATAGCAGGAGTTTCAAGAGAATTCAAAGAAGAGATCATGGCAAAGATGAAGTTTGCAACAAGGTGAGGTGCCATTCAAATACGTTGCAGTCCCATTGTCAGTAAAGAAGTTATCAATACAACAAGGTATGCCATTAGTAGAAAAAATTACAGCTCGACTCAAATGCTGGACAACAAAATTTCTCTGTTACAGTGGTCGAGTACAATTGATTAAGAGTGTGATCTTTCAAATGCAACCCTATTGGGCCCAGATATTCTTACTTCAAAAGAAGATATTGAAGCTGATAGTAACTGCCTGCAGAACATTTCTATGGACTGAAAACATTGATATCTCGAAAAGAGCTCTGGTTGCACGGGACAAAGTTTGTATGTCTTACTCAGCAGGAGGATTAAATGTCATTGACATAGTGAACTGGAACAAACCTGCACTTTGTAAGCTCCTATGGGCAATTATAGAGAAAACAAATAATCTCTGGATATAATGGATACATAGCTATTAAATAAAAGGAAAGGAGATTATGTCAATTCAAACACCTAAGCAAGCCTGTTGGCTGATTAGGAAAATATTTGATACCAGAGAATGATTGGTTAAGTGGGATACAAGTGCTGACCTGGACAAGTATCGTAGCAAAGGGAAGTTGAATATAAAGAAATTGTATGTTGCAACAATTCCCCAATACCCTAAATGCAGGTGGAAGAAGATAATGATAGGTTCAAAGTCATTGCCAAAAATCACAACAGTTGACAGATTAAGAAAATGGGGCATATCAGTTTCTACTTATTGTGTGCTATGTGAAAAGGTTGTTGAAGAAACAATGGAGCACCTATACTTTAAATGTGACTACTCCAGACACCTATGGGACACTCTGTTAAAATGGCTGGGGGAAACACACACCATAGGGAGCTGGGATGCTGAAACAGAATGGCTAGCAAAGAGAAGTTCGAGCAGAGTTAAAGCACAGATGATAAGATTCTTATATGCAGCTGTTATATATCATGTTTGGGCAGAGAGGAATCAAAGGATATTTCAAGACAAGAAGATAACAAGCCATCAAAGGATGAAGACTATTATTTTAGAGCTTCATACAAAAGGGGAGAAAGAAATCAAATAGCAAAAGGAGCTGGACAAATTGATCTATTATCCTAGCTAGAGAAGTAGAAAATGTACAGAAAGAGTTGGACAAAGTTAGAAATCAGTGATTGTCAAATGTTTTTTTATTATGTAGGAGAGACTATGTAACGACCCGACCGGTCGTTTTGAGTCCTATCGCGTCGTTCAGTAGTCTGAGGCCATGTGCAGCTTCATTTCAGGTGTTATGACTTGTACGCGTGGTCGAAATTGAATTTCGGGAAGATCAGAGTTAATTTGGGAAGAGAATTCTCATTTTAGAAGCTTAAAGTTGAAGGAATCAACTAGATTGGAATTTTAAGTAAACAACCTCGGAATCAGGATCTGAAAGTTCCAGCAGGTTCGTATGATGATTTCAGACTTGAAGCGTATGCCAGGTTCGGGTTTTGGATAACCCGGGATGCGTTTTGGTGCCTATTGTGGAAGTTAGCATTTGAGAAGGAATTTTATAAGTTTGGCTTGAAGTGCATTTCAGTATTATCGATGTCCGTTTGGAATTCCGAGACAGGGAGTAGCTCCGTATGGTGATTCTGGAGTTGGGAGCGCAATTGGAAGTGAATTCGGAGGTCCGTAGGTCATTTTGAAGTCATTTGGCTAAAGATAGAAATTTGAAGGTTTTTAAGAAGTTTGACCGGAAGTGGACTTTTTGATATCGGGGTCGGAATTTAATTTTAAAAATTAGTGTAGGTCCGTAATATTGAATATGACTTGTGTGCAAAACTTGAGGTCAATCGGATATGATTTGATAGGCTTAAACATTAGAAGTAGAAGTTGGAAAGTTCAAAGTTCATAAAGCTTGAATCGGGGTGAAATTCGTGGTTTTAGCATTGTTTGATGTGATTTGAGGCCTCGAGCAAGTCCGTAACGTTCGAAATTCCAATCTAGTTGATTCCTTCAACTTTAAGCTTTCAAACTACTTCAGTATAGTTCTCATCACGTTCGAGGACGAACGTATGTTTAAGTGGGAGAGAATGTAACGACCCGATCGGTCATTTTGAGCCCTAGCGCATCGTTCAGTAGTCTGAGGCCATGTGCAGCTTCATTTCAGGTGTTATGACTTGTACGCGTGGTCGAAATTGAATTTCGGGAAGATCGGAGTTAATTTGGGAAGAGAATTCTCATTTTGGAAGCTTAAAGTTGAAGGAATCAACTAGATTGGAATTTTAAGTAAACAACCTCGGAATCAGGATCTGAAAGTTCCAGCAGGTTCGTATGATGATTTCGGACTTGGGCGTATGCCAGGTTCGGGTTTCAGATAACCCGGGATGCGTTTTGGCGCCTATTGTGGAAGTTAGCATTTTAGAAGGAATTTCATATGTTTGGTTTAAAGTGCATTTCAGTGTTATCGATGTCCGTTTGGAATTCTGAGACTCGGAGTAGCTCCATATGGTGATTCTGGAGTTAGGACCGCGATCAGAAGTGAATTCGGAGGTCCATAGGTCATTTTGAAGCCATTTGGCTAAAGATAGAAATTTGAAGGTTTTTGAGAAGTTTGACCGGAAGTGAACCTTTTGATAATCGGGGTCGGAATCCGATTCCGAAAATTAGAGTAGGTCCATAATGTCGAATATAACTTGTGTGAAAAATTTGAGGTCAGTCGGATATGATTTGATAGGCTTAAACATCGGAAGTAGAAGTTGGAAAGTTCAAAGTTCATAAAGCTTGAATTAGGGTGAAATTCATGGTTTTAGCGTTGTTTGATGTGATTTGAGGCCTCGAGCAAGTCCGTAACGTGTTTTGGAATTGGTTGGTAGGTTTGGTTGAGGTCCCGGGGGCCTCGGGTGGATTTCAGGTGGTTAACGGATCGATTTTGGAGTTGAAGAAAAGCTGAAGCAGCTGGTATCTGGTATTTCCGCACCTGCGAAGTTTTTGCCGCAGGTGCGGAGCCGTAGAAGCGGCCAGGAAGACCGCAGATGTGGATTTTAGTGAGGAAAGCTGGGACCGCAAATGCGGTCAGGGAGCCGCAGATGCGGGACCGCACCTGCAGAAAAGGAAGCGCAGAAACGGAAATCACTGGAGGTAGAAGACTTGTTTTAAATTAGGGTTTTGGTTCATTTCATCCATTTTTCATGGCTTGGGGCGATTTTTGGAGAGATTCAAAGAGGGATTTTGTCATCTATGTTAAGGTAAGATACTCCTACTCATTTTCAAGTTAAATACAAGATTATATCATGGAATTAGACATAAACATTGTGGGCAAGTTAGGATTTTTGGAAGAAAACCTAAAAAATTATATTCTTGGAATTTAGCCACGATTTTGGGTATGGAAATTTATGAAAAGTATATATTTGGGTTCCTAAGGTCATGGGTAATCTTTATCTTTAAAAAAGTTCGGATTCCGGGCATGTGGGCCCGAGGGCGTTTTGGTTAACTTTTCGATCGGGGTTAGAAATTGCTATAAATTAGATTGTAATGAATAATTGAGCATATATTAATGAATTTGCGTAATCATTGGCTAGTTTTGGAGCATTGTGCGTTGGTGCAAGTCTTCGGAGGAATGTAGAATGCCGGTTATGAGTCTTTGGAGCAAGGTGAGTCTCATTTCTAACCTTGTAAGAGGGAAATATCCCCATAGGTGTAATAATTGATTATGTGCTCCTATTTGTGGGGGTTACATACGCACGAGGTGATGAGAGTCTGTGCGTAGCAACTAGTATGCTATTGTCCGGGTAGTTAGGACCCAAAAGCATGTTATACTTGAATTATTTATGAACCCATTGATAGCTTGAATTGCTTAAATCACCTTGGATTAGTAAATAAATTTAAAAAGAGATTAAACATCATTTTTCCTGAATTGTTAAAAAGAGAAATTATCTTATTTGGATAAATATCCCCGATAAGTTCCTAATTGACTGATTGAGCATGTGTCTCTATGTGTACCTGCGTCGCATGCATGATTCGCGAGCAGGGTATGTGTTTATTTATGGAACGGGCCGAACGCCTCGGAAGATTAAATAGATGTATCTATGGTTCGGGCCGTCCAACCCTCGGTAGTGCATAGTTTACATTCCTGTTGGATTGGGCCGTCGCCTCAGTGTGATTTGCGCATGTTATTTGTCGCTTGAAAATTTTAAATGTGAAATTGGCCCTTCGTGGCTTGATATAAATTGATAAGATAATAAAGAATAAACCTTGAAAGCCCTTGATTATTTGTTGAAGGTGTTTACCTATTTTCCGGCTTCGTGAATTAGAACTACTATATAAATCCATGATTTTCCTTATAATTCTAGAATATTGTTAATTGACCTCTAGTAAGTATCGAAGTTGACCATCTCGTCTCTACTTCTTCGAGATTAGGCGGTGTTTGACATAAAATATGCTAAATATTTTATAAGTGAAAACAATCAAAATGAATCAAAGATAAATCGTAGCAAACCATAATAACTCATTGGACCAAAGGATGGAGCTAAAATATGAGTATCAAAGATTAAAGGATCATAGATCTAGTACTTTATTGATCATAATAACTCGGTCTGCCTCTCCTTGAAGAGGTTCAGATCCTTATAGCCATCTTGCTCCCAGAGCATTATATGAAATATCACTCTATCTTTTTCTATTGTGAACAGTGTTCCCGAAGAAGAGAGTTTCTAAGGTCCTCTTTCTTAGTATTTTTAGCTGTGAGCTGCATGAGCTGGCAACGAATCATCGTGGCCAAGTTGAGGAGATGCCTCCATGGCGTGGAAGGGCCGTAGCCCCATTTCTTGTATCGGAATCAGTTGCAATTACTTGGAGTCGAGTGTATTGATCAGTGGTTATGGTCGATTGGGACGGAGTCGATTTCGTGACCATCGTATGGTCAAATTTTTACCAGTACAGTTAGTCCCTCCATTCGTCGGGGTCGTGCCTGTGTCGACCTCGATGGACGGATAGTGTGACGTAATCAGGAGGAGACGGACTCGTCTTTCGTTTATCAATGGAGTTAAGAACTCCGAGGTGGCTCGGGGGTGCCATTTCGATGTTTATGTACCGTTATGGCGGTTTTGGAACTGAAACATCGGTCGGCAAGTGAAGCACGATTTCGTGCAGTCGTTCATAATAGCGCATGTTTCCATGAAACCGAATCGTTTCGTGCCCAATCATGTATTAATGATAACTATTGGGTTTTGTGAAGGCGGAGTCTTCTTCTAATAAATATATAGGGTTCGTCATTTGCCTTTTGCACATTCATCGTTCTTTCAAGAGAAATCCTGAGAAACCTTTCCTCCTGCTAAATCGCATTTTTCTCTCCTTTTTTGATCGCAATCATCATTGATCTCCTCGTTTTTTTCATAAGAGCTCTCCTTTCTCTCACTCGTGAGTCAATTATGGCAGGAACTTCTTCTCGCGGTAATTTTCCGACTAACTCTCCGGTGGTTAAAAATCCCGCTCAGTCAACTGAAGACCCAAAGCTGATGGAATGTGAAGAAGTTCCTTCAGTCGATGAAGTTCTGCCTCGTTCGGGAAATTCGGTGGTGGATTTTGGCGCACCGGGTGGAGTGGAGCAGGTGGACATTGCTTTTCTAATGGGGGAAGTGGGGATAGCGCAAATGTGGGAGAAGTGGGGTATTTCACGCTACATCGAGATCGCGCTTGCGAAGACTGAGGATAGGGTTCAGATCGACCGTCGAGGGTATTGCTCTTTCTATGCTTACCCCTTCCTAGTGGGGTACACACTCCCGCTTCCAATGCTGGTGGTCGACTTTTGTCGTTATTATGAGGTGTGTCCGGCCCAACTTTCTCCTTACCTCTATAAACTATTTCTCATGTTTATCAAGTACGCGGAGCTAGCCGGTAGGGAGGCCACTCTGAGGCACGTGCTTAGCCTCTTTGCTCCTCAAAAGATCCGCGGCACCAGGATCCATGCGCGTCCCTTAGGGTCGAGGGGATTGGTGGTCAGGATGGATGACAGGACCAACTGTCACTGCTTTGAAAATTTCTTCTATATTCGGACTGAGCACCTGGTGGCGGACCCGAGCGGGTTCCCAGAAGTTTGGAACCTTGCACGAAAGTTCTCGTTCCCGACTGGGAAAATGCCCTGTTTTGACCTTCTTTACGTCTTGTGTTTGTAGTTGTTGATTTACTTTAATATTTTGTAGCTGAAAAGCTGCCGCCGCCTCCTTTGGAGGGGATCTGGGAATAGGTCGAGGTCGTGCTTCCTCATACTGTGGGTATTCGCACTTGGTCGACTTTTTGGGAGAGACACGGACGCAGTCCCCTGACAGGTGAAATAGCGGTCCTACTTCATTTCTGTTCTGCCTTATTTTGACTTTATTCATCGAACGTTTGTTTGTTGTGGTTAGGGAGAACTCGCCGCGTCAGAGCTCCTCAGTTAGCTTTCCGCCAACCGACTGTATCTTCTCGACTTACTGCAGTGCCTGCACCTCGTCCGGTGTCAAGGGAAGCGTCAGTTGAATCATCGGTAGCCACCTCTCCCACACGAGCTGCGTCTCAGGACGTGGGGCCGTCTGGGACCGCCCGCCCTCGGACTGACTCGCCATCAACCAAAGAGGAAGAAGGTCTATCAAAAACGCGGAGGGTAGCATTTGCGGCGGCTCCTCCAACGGTGATCAATTTGGATTCTCCACCAGTGGAGTCAGAGAGAATGTTGCTGTTTTAGGGACCCGGTCGGAAGTTCCCGCTGCTGAGGCAAAGGGCCAATCCTTAGAGGCTGCCGTCGTGTCCTCGAGTGTACCCTCGTCGGCCACGGCGGGTTGCTCTACACTGTCGGTGGCGAAGAGAGGGGAGAATGTGGTGGAGGATGAATATGAGTCTAAGTCCGATTTGACCCCGACAATATCCGTATGTTTGAGGAAGGCACTACCAACTCTGCGGTTCGCGTATGGGGCCGGCCCATTTTATTGAAGTTTCTTTAGAGTTGAACCTACTGACCCAAGGAAGTAGCTTGGTGTCACAATTTGAGTTGTTATGTTCGGAGGCTGAGAACGCGTCCCTGAGAAGCGTTTCTGATGTTGAGGTGATGAATGAAGTGGCCGTGATGGGCCTGAGGGTATGTAGCGCGATTTTGGTTGTTTCTTCCTTGTCTTAGCCTAGGCGTTAGTTTTAATTGTTCTCCTTGTTTTGTAGACTTACTTGCTGGAGGTGGAGAGCATCCGTAGAGCCAATATCCATTCGAGGATCTTCCTGCAGATGTTGGGCAAATTTCGTCATTATCGTGACAGGTGCCGAAAGCTGCATGAGCGATTGAGGAACGACCCTTATAATCGAGCTTTGGGCGTGGAGCTGGAGAAGCGGGACAAAGAGCTGCTGCAAGCGCTTGGTAGCAAAAACGTCCTCGAGGAGAAAATTTGTATGAAGGATGAGAGGCTCGAGGTGGGAAGGGGGTTGTCGCTGAATGTGCGCACATGTGGGATAAGCTGAGGGAGATGGAGTTTGAGGCGGAGCAAAACCAGGTCAAAGAGGTAGATATGGCCATGGAGTGGAGCGGGAAGTTGGAGGCGCTGGAGGGCGAGATTGCTACCTTGAAACTCCGGGAGAGGAATGCCTCGATGAGGGCCAGGGCATTGGAGGAGGCGATCTGCATTCATGAGGCTGAACGAGAGACAGAGAGGGATACTGCGGCCCTTAGGGAAGAGGGGCTCGAGGAGCGGATTGGTGTTCTTGAGCAGGAGGCCTAAGTTATGTCGGATCGGATTGCGGCCTTAGAGGAAGAGAACCAGCGACTGCGGGACCAAGCTGGGCCATCACATACTGCTGTTCCCAAACAGGCTCATGAACTTTGGGTCTATGCCGAAGCTCAACACGACATTTACACGAACTTGTGAGAGGCAGGAACTGTGACCGAGGACGTTTTCGAGGTGGCACATCAGAAGGCTCGTGAAACCCGTGCGGATTGTGGTTATGATGTGGTGACGCCTGAGGCTGATGATGGTACGAGTGCTGGCGGAGGCGGTGCTGAGTGAAAGGATTTATTCTTGGTTTTTTCTTTGTTCCATTCGTCGGTTGGCGTTCGTATGTTGTTGTTTTTCTTTGTTGTTTTGTGTTTTTTTTTATTGACCGGCCCTGGACAGGTGTAAGTGGGGATGACCCGCATTCTCCACTTTGTGGATAAATGAACTTTCTTTTTCGTCGTTTGCCTTGCGCCCATTTCGTACCTTCTTTTTCTTCTTTTTTTTTTTCATACTTGAAGTGTCAACTTCTTGAGTTCGATGGGGGTTGCTGCATCAGCCCTCAACTGATGATAGTTCTTATCCTTCGTCTGGATATGAGCGAGATGGAACTGTCGTCTTATGGTGAGGAAGCTTGGCCCATGTCTTAGTTCGAACGAGGTCGAATTTGCTTTGACGGCGAAGGCGCTTAGCCTTATTCTTTGTTCGAACGAGGTCGAACTTGCTTTGAAGGCGAAGGCACTTAGCCTTATTCTTGTTTCGAATGAGGTCGAACTTGCTGCATTTGATGGCAAGGGCACTTAGCCTTATTCTTGGTTCGAACGAGGTCGAACTTGCTGCGTTTGACGGCGAGGGCACTTAGACTTAGCCCCAGTTCGACTGACGTCGAACTTACTTTGACGACTAAGGCGCCTAGCCTCAGTCCCAGTTCGACTGAGGTCAAACTTACTTTGATGGCGAAGGCGCTTATCCTTATTCTTAGTTCGAACGAGGTCGAACTTACTTTGATGGCGAAGGCACTTAGCCTTGTTCTTAGTTCGAATGAGGTCGAACTTACTTTGATGGCGAAGGCACTTAGCCTTGTTCTTAGTTCGAACAAGGTCGAACTTACTTTGATGGCGAAGGCACTTAGCCTATTAAATTTGATGGCGAAGGCCCTTAGCCTGAGTCCCAGTTTGACTAAGGTCGAACCTAATGAATTTGATGGCGAAGGCCCTTAGCCTTATTCCCTGTTTGACGGAGGTCAAACCTATTAAATTTGATAGAGAAGGCCCTTAGCCTGAGTCCCAGTTCGACTGAGGTCGAACCTAATAAATTTAATGGCGAAGGCCCTTAGCCTTATTCCCCGATCGGGATCGAGCTCGAGCTCGCATGAATCGATACCTGGTTTACGACATCTCTGTGCCGACTTCCAGCTGGACACCGTATCAGGGGTGAGGGAGATGCTTTGCATCAACTTCCTCTTGTTCTGAGGGCTCTTCTTCTTGTTTGCACTATTCGAGATTAATAGGACAGAGGATTTTGGCTTTCGTTGAGAACTTCGAGTTCTCTTCGTTCGATGTGCCGATTTTGACTCGTTTGAGCTGGATTGTCTTCTTCTTTGGGCGCTTCTTTCGTTTTGGTCCAAGGAGGAACTATGCGATCTTGCTAGGAAATCCCCACAGACGGCACCAAATTGTTTGACTTAAAAGATGCTAAATACTTTATAAGTGAAAACAATCAAAATGAATCAAGGGTAAATCGTAGCAAACCATAATAAATCATTGGACCAAAGGATGAAGCTAAAATATGAGTATCAAAGATTAAAGGATCATAGATCTAGTACTTTATTGATCATAATAACTCTGTCTACCTCTCCTTGAAGAGGTTCAGATCCTTACAACAATCTTGCTTCCAGAGCGTTATATGAAATATCACTCTGTCTTTTTCTATTGTGAACAGTGTTCCCGAAGAAGAGAGTTTCTAAGGTCCTCAGCTGCATGAGCTGGCAACGAATCGTCGTGGCCAAGTTGAGGAGACGCCTCCATGGCGTGGAAGGGCCGTAGCCCCATTGCTTGTTTCGGAATCAGTTGCAATTACTTGGAGTCGAGCGTATTGATCAGTGGTTATGGTCGATTGGGATGGAGACGGCTTCATGACCATCATATGGTCAAATTTTTACCTATACAAGCGGGATACTCATTGAGTACACGTTGTTTACGTACTCATACTACACTTCTGTGCATTTTTGTTGCACAAGTATATGTATCTTTAGCAGCCTACCGGGCGTAGCAGCACGAATAATTTTGGGACTAGGTGAGTTGCATTATTCGAGGCGACCCGCAGCTAGTATAGTCCCTTTCAGAATATTGTATTTATTTCCTATCCATTGTATTTCAGACGGATGTTGTATTTTATTTTTCTTATCAGTAGATGCTCATGCACTTGCGACACCGGGCTCTGGGATGATTTTCGAAAGAATTACTAATCTTTTATTATTTAATTTGAATTTAAGTGGTGATCTTTTTATTTATGAAAAATGAAAGGAAAAGTCCTAGATTTCAAAGGTATTAAAAAGAGAAGTTAATCGATTGATTAAGTTGGCTTGCCTGACAGCGGTGTCCGGCGCCACCACGACCCTTAGTGGATTTTGGGTCGTGACAGACTAGTTCAAGAGTCCAAAAGAACTAGTGAGTTGTAAATATTATACTTGGCTGAATGAAAATTTAATAGTTTGACCAAAAAAAGATTTTGCCTAATTCTCACTTAACAAAACAGTTATTTAATAATTTTTTTATTATTTAAGTTTTTGAGATCAACTCCAAAAATAACTAGACGACAACAAATAATCATAGAGAAGTTGCAATCGCAACTCAGAGTTCCTATGTAATAAGCGATATTCATCTTATATATAAAATGTGCTAATTAGTAGCAAACTCCTTATATAACATGTTATGGAATATTTTGACAATTGTAACATAAAATTTATGTAAGAAATTTATACTTAATATTTTTGCAAAATTTCTTGTGAAAAATAAATTTAATTGTATAACTAGCAATTTAAAAGTAGATGTGCTTAATTAAACCGTTAGGGTTATTATCTAGAATGCAAATAATAGATGTGTAATTATTTATCCAAGTCACCTTGGTGACATAATAAGATTCTTTTCTCCACGTTTTAAATTTTTTAAATCTAAATATTTAAATTTGCTATAGAAATAAAATAAAAAAAAAACTAAAATACTCAATTTCTTATTTAAACAATTATTTTGTTTTCTTATAAAAGTATTTTAAAGATTATAAAGCACTATTTTGAATCAAGGAAGACTTATCTTTGATAAAATGAGAACTAGCTATAGACATATATAGAAACTAAACATCAATCGAAAATTGATGAAAGAATATTTTTTAATTTTGATTTTTAACATGTATTCCATATTCTAACTCCTTCTAAAATATTATTAACATACATATCCTTTCGAGTCCATCAACCGTAAGAAATTTAAGAAATTTAGTTTCAGTCATAGACTCTTGCTTACACAAGAAAGCAATTTTCGGATGCATTGGGGCATTCAATAGGGATGCATGCTTATAAGTAGGGGTGTTCAAACCGAACTGCAAAATCGCACTAAACCGAAAAACCAAATCAAATCGATTAAAAAATCCGACTAGGTTTGGTTTGACTTGGTTTGGTATTGAGTAAAAAAATTCGAACCAAACCGACATATAAATATATAAATTTTATTTATATTTTTAAGACTTTATAGTGAATTTTCTTTAGAAATTGTTGAAATATTTGGAATCCTCTCATGTATTAACCTTGAAAGCGTAAATTAACGAAAAATTATTGTTAGACGACTAAGAAAATAACTATCATGTGTTATTAAAAAAAAATTTCCCATAAAAATATTTTAATATATCATATGTTTGTCAATTTTTTTCCATATTTACTAAACATATATTCACTTATCAAAGCTTTATCTATAATTTTAACAAAGTAAGATTGAAATAATATTTATGTAACAAAAAAACCCGAAAACCCGAAAAATCTGATAAAACCGAACCAAATCCAAACCGATATAGTTTGTTTGGTTTGGTTTTGATAAAATCCGAACCAACCCGATTCATGCACACCCCTACTTATAAGCTTGGACAGAAAAAGAAAAAAAAAGTCACTCCAAAACGAGAAAGAGTAAATTAATCTAAATGTACTCTGGATTCTACTCTTGCAATAGTAATTTATATTAATTAGGTTAAATTATTAGTTAAGTATATCGATAGAGATGATTAGGAATCTTTACGTAGTTTAAAGAACTTGAGTTAGCTAAATGTGATCAACCATTAATTTAAAGAACTTGTACTTTTTTATTTAACTTTTAATTAATACTTAACTGAAATATAGTTTTTATAATAACTATATGATCTTTTTAAATTTTATAATTAGTGCGTACCAAGAAACTAGTTCACA
Source organism: Nicotiana glauca (assembly GCA_026770625.1). Taxonomy (NCBI): domain Eukaryota; kingdom Viridiplantae; phylum Streptophyta; class Magnoliopsida; order Solanales; family Solanaceae; genus Nicotiana; species Nicotiana glauca. The sequence continues at coordinate 41,015 of MU690143.1, forward strand.
AGCCAAGTATTTTCGGAACTGATTTTTATGTTATGTCCTTTACAACAGTAACTCGCTATAGCAACAAAAAAAAATATCGGAATGAACGAGGCTGTTATAAAGATTGTTTGACTGTAATAAAAAAGTAGCAGTAATAAACTACATAAATATAGTACCAATGACGTAATAATCAAAAAAATAAATGTAAAAATAATATTAATATACTAAAAAAACCAAAGAGCTGAAAATAGTAAACAAAGAGTGACTTGATTAATGAAAAATCGAATTTCAAAATCTTAAAAAAATCATATTATAATAACTGCCAAATTGAATATTCTCTTTCACACACTATAAAACACCGGAAAATGGGTCTACTAAACGGAGCGGGAAATTTGGATTCAAATATGGATGACCGACCGAACTTCCGACGGAGGCAGTCGAAACGAGAGACACTGCCTTACAGCTGGAAATTAAGGCAAAAAAATATATTTAATATCGGAAAATATACCAAAAATCGAGGCAAATATCTATAACTAGTGTTCGTCGGTTTTTTTTCCGACCGAAAGCCGTCGGAAAACTTATGTTATATATAAGTTTATTTTGTGGACCATATCTCATTTCGTGATTTCTATTCCTCTTCACTCCAGCGGCGGCACCTCTTTTTAGGGTTTCTTCTCTCTTTGAGCTAAGGTTTGACGCTATGCTTAAAGCAAATTTTGTTCTTTTAAATTTGTTGTGTATCCAAGTTTAACTGCTGCGCATGTTTGCTTATTTGTTTTCCCAATATGTGCAATTTGAATCACTGATTCCTGTATAAATATGGAGTGACCACTGTGGTTTACAGATAACTTGAAAACTTATGCTAACTTGAATTAATGTAGGAGTTAGGATTATCAAACATAGTGTTCATAAATTGCATAGATTGAACGCTTTTTATAATCTTGTGTAGCAAAAGTAGTACGTTTTTGCTAATTAATTTTGGGACTTTGTTAATTTTGTGTAGTAATATTTCGGGACCTTTGAATGTTAGGCACAAGAGTGTAAATTAATTTGAATAAAATAAATTATTTTTAAGTATCTCAATTTCTATTTTTGCTCTTTGTATAGATGGAACTTCTGGGATGTACTCAGGTGTTCAATCCCAACCAAGTGTTCAGCATTCTCCCAATGACGAGGCTAAGCGCTTCTATGAACACTTAGAGGAAGCTAGTCATCCACTCTATGAAGGCTCAATGCATTCTAAGTTGTCTGTTGCACATGGATTACTTTTTATTAAATCGCATTGGAATGTTTCGGTAGCGGCCATGGACTATATCATTGGGCTTATGAATGAACTTGATCCAAATAAAATTGACTTACCCAATAATTACTATACAGCAAAGAAATTGGTTCCCAATCGTGGAGAGGTTGGAGCATTGGATGGTCTTCAGAGGTTGATTATCGCTCCCGATGGGACTAATGGGTGAGCAATCTTTTTGTTAGTTTTTAATTATTGAACATATTTTTTACATGTGTTAAATTTAATGCAGGTTTTTTCCCAATACGCTATCTACGAGGGTGGTTATGGATTGTATTATAGCATTTTATCGTGACGCTTGGAATACCTGGGGAGAAATACCTTACATTGTTAGAGACCATATGTGGAATTAGTTTAAGGTATAAATAAGTTCATTTTTATATTATTTATAAAATTATTATGTTTTCATCTAATGTTATTAATTATTTGTAGGTGAAGTGTGCATGGTATGCCCAGCATGATCATCAAATAAGTAGTAATTTCAAGAAGAAAGCTGCTGATATGCTTGAAGATACCTTGAGGACTGCTCAGAGAAAGCGTCAGAAGCCCACCTGGATGTTAGAAGATATATGGACTAGACTCTATGAGAAGTGGGACAATGCAGAATTTCAGAAGAAGAGCACCAATGGAAAGGCCGCCCGAACCTCCAAGAAGGGCTCGTTGCACACGGGGGATTCAGTTAGTATAGGGACCCATTGAAGGAGATTGGTAACTTGATTATTAAAATTTCCTTGATTTTAACTACACACAATCGAACTTTTATCCAACTCATATTTATTCTTTTTGCAGGAAAATTTAAAAGGGAGAACTATGAATGATGAGGTCTTTGAGGAGACACATGTGAAAAAGAAAAAAGATGGTACAAGAAGTTTGGTCAAGCCACATGCTGAGGGGACATATGTAAGATCCTAATTTTAGAACTATTTTATTCTTTAACATGAGTTTGTTATATAATGCTTATTATTTAAATTTCAGGATGGACATACAAAAGGTTTGGATGAATGGCGTCAAAGCCAGCCCGTTGGAGGTAGCTCAACCCAGCCATCATCCGATGATGTTGCTTCAAGATTGTCTGGTGCTTCTTCTAGTTCTTCGCAGAATGAGGAAGAGATAGATTCATTGCGGAGACAAATACAAGAGGTGTCGGAAAAGCACGAAGCAAATAGTTTAAAACTTGATAGACTGGAGGATTTAATGCATAAACTCATGGATAGTCGTCGATCTGATCCACAGTCTGACTCTGATGACGAGAATTAGTTTGTTCCAGTTGTGATGTTTGAAGCATTTACTTGTTTGATTTTGTTGTGATGTTACTTGAATGATGTTTGAATGTTTAGGCTTGTTTTGGATGTTTTAATTACAATGTTTATGTTGAATACTTTAGTTGTTGGAATTTTAAGGGTTTGATTGGTTGGAATTGGTGGATTGATTGTTTTGTTGAATACCTGTTGTTTGGTTGTTGTTTTCATATTTGGCAGGTGGTTTAGCTTATAAAACAGATGTTCCTGGTTCATTCCATTTTTCTGACGGATTTCTAACAGAAGTCGTCGGATAATTCTAAATAAAATTTCCAGATTTAACAATATGTTTGATGTATCTCAGTTGTTATTTAACTTCCGCATTTCATGGGGGCGGTCTGAAGTTACCAATGGCTTCCGTCGAAAGCCTTTTCCGGCAAGTTGTATTCCGTCGGATAAATCTAAACAGTGTTGCAAACCATCAAAATGATGAATTTCCAACTGGATGAGCCATTGGAAATGTGAAGATTTCTAGTAGTTGGAAAGAAAGAAAGGCTTTGAAACTTGTGGTTTAAAACTAGTTCACAAGTGTGTTGTGTGGCTAGATTTGTAAACAGTGGAGGATGCATGTCCTAAGGCTTTCTGCTTGCTGTTCTTGAAGGTTTGACCGAGATCGGAAAAAGATTGAAGCATTTGGCTGATCAAAGACTGTTATCCAGGTAATTTTCATAACAAAGATGGCGTCATTAGTTTGAAGAGACCATCTGACATTAAAATTTGTTTAGGCAAGAAAAACTCCTTTTTGGTCTTTTCTTGTAGTTGGTGCAAGCATAAGTTTTTTGCCGATCCTTTTATAATAATTTGCAAGTTGTGTAATATTGACGGAAGTTTACATCCTAGTGTTCTTTGGCTTTTCTATAATTTTGGACCTTTTGATTATACAGAGTGATCTATTCTTTTCTTCCTTTTCTCATATTCATGCTTTGTATATAAATAAATAATGTTGATGCATGACAGGATTTGTTGATTGTAAAAGAGATCCGGAAGGAGGGGGAGAGATTGTCAAACAGGTACTGGTAAGGTTATTGACCAGTAGTTAGTAATTACTAATAAACTATCCTTCAATGCTAAACTAGGTGTGAATTTAAGGTAAGGATATTGTCCTGGGATCTTTTTTTTTTGTTGAACACCAACTGGGCTCAAGGGGTCTGATGTTGTCTCATTTTCAAAAAAAAAAATCTTTGTTTTTCTCCTTAGAGTCGAACTCAGTGTCTCTATCGAGACATAAATGTCTCTTAACTAGGAACAGAGGATCATCTTTTGCTGATTTTCCACCTCATCTTATCAACTCTGTAGACGTCACAATTATATAACATCCCTCAAGTAAGCATGTAGGACATTGTATTCTCGAGTTCTTGGATTTTGTTTCGTCACACAAAATTCAAGGATCCAGAAGCCCAAGAAGTAAAATAAAGTGGATATATTGTTTGCGGTGTTGAAAACAGGGACACCATGCATTGTGTATATAATGTTGTGTCCATTTGTGTTATGTCGCTTCAATTTACGCACTGCATGTTTTTTGCTTGTGTCAGTGATCTCTGCTTCTCATAAGAGCACAAAAAAAAAATCCACATTGTAGTCATTAAAGAGTTTTGTTTAAGGAGAGATTTTTCTCTCGATAGTTTTTCTTCTTTTATATTAGTTTTATCATATTTAGATCAATTGACCAAACAATTATAAACTATTATGTTTAGTTTAGTATATTTTTCTTTTGTCGTCTGATTTATTGTCCACTAAGCTTTGTATTGTTTGTTTTCGCATGCACCATGTTATTTCGATCCCAACAAGTGTCCTCATGCGTGAATCCGTCACTTGGAATGAATCCACTTGCTCTTGCCTGAGACGAGTTGCATAGAATTGAACTTAGTTGGGGCTTCGTGTCCAATGTTGGTAAATGTTGTAAGTTCTAAGTACTTTCCATTGAAGTTCAAAATGCATGCAAATTTGCAGTTGAGGAAGAAAGATAATCCCATAGTTTTCTTGATCACGGCCTGCGCCCAGTGTTTGTCTTTTATAGCACCAATACACAAGAAACATCTGACAATGTTAAGAACAATGTATTCAACTTCACAGTTCTCTATCCGATGCATTATATGATCTTTGTTCTTATAATTTTCCTCCATTGTTATACCTTTCTGGCTAGTTCTTACTTTGCTAGGGTGTAAGTAATAGAATTTGTCTGCCTCTTAGTTTTAGGCAAGAGTTGTGCAGCAAGTCACAAGTCACACCTTTGTACATATGTTCTGTGATTTATATGCCTGGAGATGTTGAGTAACCTTTGCAGATTTGTAGCCATGCACACAGCAATGGTATAACGTTTCTGTGCCTGGAAATTCAATAAACAATGCAGCATTATCTCTTTGGACATACAACAATGTGCCAGTTTTTAGCGTGTCACATATGTAATAACATTATGGAAAGCTCTTAAGTTTGTTTTCTGTTTATTAACAGAATATCCAAGATTGTCAGCTGGAACAGTGAATTAAAATTTCAGTAGTAGCAACGAAAGCGTCCCTAGGACTTGTAGAGGTGAGTATTCTTTCTTGTAATGTGGTGTTATAAATTTCAAGGATTCCCTGTCTTACTTCCAAGAGTTGAGAAGATCTTAATTTACTGAGTGTTGGTTGCTTGACAGTACACTAAAAGACTTTAGTGGTTTGAATTACAAGATACAGAGAAGCAATCAATTCATTTGTGGACCTCAGCTTAATTTGCTTGGTGATTTCTAGTAATGTCTTCTCCTTTCTGTTTTCGGAGTGTACGCGGTAAAAATCAAAAGACTTGATTTTTGCTATCAAGACAATTTTGGAAGCCTTCCTCTAGACCCCGAGGATGGAAGGCTACGATCGAGTTCTCGACCCCGGGGCTCATCGAGGTCCGAATCAAAGGAAGCAGGGCCCGAGGTCAGGGTGAGAGAAGATGACTCCGAAGCACATGGCTACACCTGACAAGGCCGTTCTATCTGTAACCTACTGAGATGACGTGCGATAGGCCGTCCCATCTTTCAACTCTTGTAAACAATATATGCATAGTCTCCTCGCCTATATAAGGGGGACTCACCCCCCTTGTAAGGGACGGATGTTGCTCCACTTCTCCAATAAGCAATAATATCTCTCCCTATCTCTTTCTTCTAAGTTAACTGTGTTCTTCGACCCCGAGGTCGCTCTAGCATTTTATTGTTCTTCATTTGTTCATCATTTAACTCAAGATTGACGGTATAAAACCTTGTATACATATACTTATCTGTTGTCCCTTCCCGACTACCCTCGATAAGACTACCTTCGGTAGGCCCGAGGTAGGCTCGAGGCCTGACCCCAAGGTATCTACTGGCTTGTTCTAAGCCAGGGAACGTCCCCTTACTGGTTCGATTATTATTTTGGCTAGCTTGATCTTTACTGTTTTACTCCATGTTTTAGCATTCATCATCCTTACAAACTAGCTCGGAAATAGATCATGTATTTTTAGAATCTCATTTATAAATTTAATTGTTGTTACCATTTTCACGGTAAATACGGAGTATTCACTTTCCTTTAAGGGTTTTCTTCCTTTTTCCATGCCTTTTTTTGTTCCTAGCTAAGACCAGTGAGCACCTGCACTTAGAATGTTTACACCCGATAGGGGCGGCTCAAGCACATGTGGCCTAAAGCCAAAGTTTAATGTGGATGGAGTCCAAAGTTGAATGATATATGGTTTATTTAATGTCTATGTTTCTAACTTTTGAGATGCAAATATTAATAATTTTTTAATAATCGATTTCTTCTTCTACTAATAATTTCTTTTACTTGATGATATAATCAACATATTGTATTTTTCTTGAGACGTTATTAATATAGTATACGTACCCGCATCGTGCGGATAATTCTAAAGAAAAAACAATATTTTGTTGTAAAATGTCTGAATTAAAGTAAAGAACTAAAAGCACTTCTTATTAAACAATATTTTGGTACAATAAAAGTAGTCACGATCTTTAGGATTACGATACTTTAGTCCAACAAAATTAATATTTAGGACTCTACAATATGTGCAATAGAAGGACAACACACAATTAGCTTGATGTTATCACACAAAAGAAAAACAAATAAAAACTACAAATTTACCAGCAAATCATTTTCACTTCGAACTCCATCCTTCATGCTTCATCTTGAATAGGATTCTAAGTAGTTGCAATTGAACCACTCTTTTCAAACCAACTTACATGAACTCGTTAGCTTTCTGTGCTGGAAACTTCAATCCAACAAATGAATTAATGTAATCATCAAAGTCAAAGGTTCCACAATATCATAAAAATAACTTTAGTTAACTTATTTGCATTATCGGCCTTCCTCAACCACGGTTGATGTATGCTAGATTGCTGTCTCACTTCATGCTTCCTAAATTATCAACATCCTCAAATTTTCCAGCCAAGACTAATTCCTAAATGCATACGACATAATACAAATCTATTTACATAAAATAAGAGAGGATACATTGCCAAAATTTGATGCTAAAGACCAAATAGGATAAATGTACAAATTATGTACGTTATTTTAAAAAAAAATAATATGGGTGAGTGCATATACCTTCAGAACCTTATTTTTATTTGAGGATGCAATTAGCTCGCTAAATTGCGGTATTAATCATACAATTGCTATTTACTAAGCATCAACGCGATGAATAGATAATATAAAGGAAAATTAACTATCCATCATATGTAAATTTTTCCATTGATGATAGAAGTGTATTCACCCTTTCTACTATTTGAGACTATTCCAACCCTGCATAAAAATTTAGAAGATACAGATTTATCAGGAAATCCTTATACTTCAATTGAAAGGTGACCGTAGTATCATTTTAATCACTAATTCACAAAATGGGAATTATTTATTGTACATCTATCATAGTAAACCATCTCATTAAATGCGTAAACACTAGGGACAGACACAAAGAACAGTCATCACATGGGGCAACAATAATTATCAACGATTCAACATGACCAAATAAACTCTTTACCTGCTAAAGAGTAAGCTTCCATAAACTATTGAAGAAGCCAATTTTATCTAATAAAATCTAATGAAACATGGTCCTTAGTTATAAGGTTAACCAAAATACAAATATGATAATTCCATGTGTTTAAGTTTCGATGAATTAAAAGCATATCATCGTCGACACAAAATTTCGTACGAAACTCAATTATAATACATTTTACATAAAGAAACTCAATTTTAAGTTATATTTTGCATAAAGCACACCATTCTCGACAAAAATTCATTAACATAAACTCAATTATAATACATTTTACAAATTCCAAAGTTTCAGGTCTTGTTGGAGCAGCTGCATACAGAATGTACACCAAATTTGGCAGAATTGTAAACAATCTAGACATATATCTATAAAGAATGATAAGAGATTATTGAAGATATAAATAAATCACAAATGTATCGAACGTCGATGCTCCTTAAAAATGCTAACATTTGCATCAACTATAAATTCTTAGTTGTTATGATAAATATCAATTTATGATGGATGTCTACTCTTCTTGCATGATCTTCATCTCAAATGGTTAATGACATATTGAATGATATATTTTGTATGTTCAATGACATATTCCATGACATATTTTCTTCACTTTTTATGCCTATATAAAGGCCTTGTAATAGATAGGAAAATACACACAATTGAAGAAGAAAATCTCTTCCTTCTCTCTTTCTCTATATCTCTATTTCTTGTTCATGTTTTATTAAATCGCTTTTATTTTATAACACGTTATCAACACAACTCTAGCCTTGTCGAAAGTTAAGTGCAATTCTTCATCTGAAAGGTATAACAGGTTATCTTCTACATTTCTTCTTCTCTCCTTGCCATTCTAGTAGTATTGTATTATATGAATTAAGTCAAATTGTTATCATGATCATTACGAATCAATATGAATCACACTACACTATGGCAAACATGATAAATTGCTAATTATTGGCGTTAAAATCCATCACCTTAAACCTATATTATTATCAATATTTTGTCTTCATTTACAGAATTTGTTGTTTGGTATAATACGTAACCTTTCATTCTCAAATTTGCATAAGGACTAATAATTATATTAAGGTTATCATTACCACTATATGTATTATGGCAACACAATTTAAACATTCGTAATGTTTATATATATTTATTTATTTTCACTATCATCTTAATCAGTTCTAATTCATTTATTTTTTTTGATAGTTTTTATTATGTCAAATTTGTCAAAGCTTGAGTTTGTGGCACTTGACATTTCTGGAAAGAATTACCTATCATGGGTTCTCGATGCTGAGATTCACTTAGCCGCTAAAGGCCTTGATAACACCATTACTCAGGGTAATGAGGCATCAAGCCAAGACAAAGCGAATGCCATGATTTTCCTTTGTCATCATTTGGATGAAGGTTTGAAGGTTGAATATTTAACAGTGAAAGATCCACTTGAATTGTGGACTGGCCTGAAGGAAAGGTATGATCACCTTAAGGCTACGGTATTTCCAAGGGCTCGATATGAGTGGATGCACTTATGGCTGCAAGATTTTAAAACCGTAAGTGAATATAACTCTGTTGTATTTCGAATAACTTCACAATTGAAATTATGATGGGAAGTTATAAATGATGAGGATTTGTTGGAAAAGACTCTTACGACTTTTCATGCCTCAAATATGGTATTATAACAACAATACCGTGAAAGGGGTTTTAAAAGGTATTCTGAGTTGATCTCATGCCTTTTGGTGGCTGAGCAACATAATACCCTTTTGCTGAAAAATTATGAAGCTCGTCCCACAGGGTCAGCTCCGCTTCCTGAAGCAAATATGGCAGCTAGACATGATAAGTATGGAAAAAGACTGAATAATAGTCATGGTCATATGAATGTACGTAGGCATGGCAATGGTAAGAGATGATATGATAGTCGTCATCGTGGTGGTCATGGCAAACGAGAGAACAATATGGATTCTCAAAACAATCCTTCAAGAGGCAAAAACGGTAACTGCCACCGCTGTGACATGAAAGGTCATTGGAAAATTGAATGTCGTGCACCTGAGCATTTTGTCAGGCTTTATCAAAACTCCATCAAAAGAAAGGCAACTAATGTTGGAGCATCTTCCGCTAATGCCCTAGTGGAGTCACACTTGACCTTTAAAAATGATTTTGAGGCAGGGCCTTCAAACAAAAATGATGACAATGCCGAGGCAAATCTTGCTTTTAAACATGATGATTTTCAAGGTCTCGATGATTTTACTCATTTGGAAGTTGAAGATTTCTTTGGAGATCAAAACTAAAGTTTGATCATTTTATTGGGGAATGCAATTATATTGTTATTTTCAGTGCTTTTATCTCGTCTAAAGTTGTTTTATTTTTAAGTAGTACTTAAGTTGTCTTATGTTGTTATTGGTGATGTTAGTTTTTTTAGTATTTCTCATGATATACTTTTATTTTTTTTTATGAAGAAATTAAAATTTTTCAGTCTTCAATTGGATCCAAGATGAGTAACGAAGATTTATGTCTTTTGGATAGTGCTACAACTCACACAATATTAAGAGAAAAGAAAATTTTCTCTTATTTGGTTATGAAAAAGGCCTATGTTAATACAATATCCGGTTGTACAAAGTTGATTGAGGGCTCCGGAAGAGCAACCTTATTATTACCCAAAGGAACGATATTAAATATTGATAATGGATTGTCTTGTAGTAAGTCTCAAAGAAACTTGTTGAGTTTCAAAGCTATTCACTAAAATGGCTACCATGTAGAGACATCAAATGAAGGAAAGGTTGAATACCTTTATATTACTACAATAAAAGCGGATAAAAGATATGTGCATGAAAAATTACCCGCATTTTCTTCTGGGTTGTATCACACAAATATTGGTGTGATTGAATCACATGGCATAGTAAATAAAAAGTTTACTACTTCTAATGATTTTATCATTTGGCATTACCGGTTGGGCCATCCCGGTTCTAACATGATGCGCAGAATAATAGAGAATTCAAATGGGCACACATTGAAGAACAAGAAGATTCTTCAATTTAAGAAATTCTCATGTGCTGCTTGTTCTCAAGGAAAATTGGTTATTAAAACATCATCAGCTAAAGTTGGGATTGAATCCCCTGCATTTCTAGAACATATACAGGGTGATATATGTGGGTCTATACACCCTCTGTGTGGACCATTCAAGTATTTTATAGTCTTGATAGACGCATCTACAAGATGGTCACATGTGTGCTTATTGTCAACTCGTAATATGGCATTTGCGAGATTGTTGGCCCAAATAATAAGATTAAGAGCACAATTTCCAGATTATGCAATTAAGACAATTCGTCTTGATAATGCTGGTGAATTTACATCTCAGGTCTTTACTGATTATTGTATGGTAACTGGAATAAAACTTGAGCATCCGGTTGCTCATGTCAATACTCAAAATGGTCTAGCAGAATCATTGATTAAACGCCTCCAATTAATAGCTAGACCATTACTATTGAGAACAAAACTTCCCCTTTCAGTGTGGGGACATGCTATTTTGCATGCAGCAGCACTTGTGCGTATAAGGCCAACCAGTTATCATGAAGTCTCCCCATTGCAATTGGCTTTTGGCCAAGAGCCAAAAATTTCCCATCTTAGAACCTTTGGTTGTGCGGTATATGTTTCAATTGCTCCACCACGACGCACAAATATGGGCCCCCAAAGAAGGTTAGGGATATATCTTGGGTATGAATCTCCTTCTATTATAAAATATCTGGAGCCTATGACCGAAGATTTATTTAGAGCGAGATTTTCTGACTGTCATTTTGATGAATCAATATACCCAACATTAGGGGGAGAAAATAAGAAGCTGAGAAAGGAGAAAGATTGGAATGTATTTTCACTATTTCATTTAGATCCTCGAACAAATCAATGTGAACAAGAGGTTCAAAAGATAATTCACTTGCAAAATATTGAAAATCAACTGCCAGATGCGTTCACTGACCTACCAAGGGTGACTAAGTCATATATTCTAGCTGCTAATGCTCCAATTCGAGTTGATATCCCGGTAGGACAATCAATTAAAGCAAATGAGTTTAAACCACGCTTGAAAAGTGGTAGACTAGTCGGTTCTAAGGATAAAAATCCTCGAAAAAGAAAAGGAGTAAATGATCAAAGTGATCATAATACGGAGGTAGTGGCTCAAGAAGAACACATAGACATAACAAATGATAAGACCTCAAGGGAGGTTCAGGTACCTGAAAATGATGATGATGGAGAGATCTCAATAAGTTATGTCTCAACGGAGAAAACATGGAACCGAAATAATATTGTTATTAATAACATTTTTGCTTATAATGTTGTTGTTGAAATAATGAAACAAGACGAGGATCTTGAACCAAACTCTGTCGATGAATGTAGACAGAGAGATGATTGGCCAAAATGGAAAGACGCCATCCAGGCATAATTAACTTCACTTGCGAAACGTGAAGTTTTTGGACATGTAGTGCAAACACCTAATGGTGTTAAGCCTGTTGGATATAAATGGGTCTTTGTACGTAAAAAGAATGAGAAAAATGGGGTACACAGATATAAGGCACGTCTAGTTGCACAAGGATTTTTACAAAGGCCCGGTATCGATTATGAAGATACATATTCTCCTGTTATGGATGCTATAACATTTCGTTATCTCATTAGTTTTGCTGTCCATGAAAAGCATGACATGCATTTAATGGATGTGGTTACAGCCAACCTTTACGGTTCACTTGATTATGAGATATACATGAAAATTGCCGAGGGATTTAAAATGCCTGACGCACATAATTCAAAGTCCCGTGAAATATTTCCAATCAAATTGCAAAGATCTTTGTATGATCTAAAGCAATCGGGAAGAATGTGGTATAACCTCCTTAATGAGTATCTATTAAAGGAAGGTTATATAAATTATGCCATTTGTTCATGTGTTTTTATAAAGAAAACAACATCAGAGTTTGTTATACTTGTTGTATATGTTGATGACATAAACCTTATTGGAATTCCTACAGAACTCCAAAAGGTTTGCAAATTCGAGATGAAAGATCTCGGAAAGACAAAATTATGTCTTGGTTTGCAAATTGAACATTTGGCAAACGAAATTTTTATTTATCAATCTGCCTACATAGAAAAGGTATTGAAATGGTTTTACATGGATGGAGCACATCCATTAAGTACTCCGATGGTTGTTCGATCACTTGATGTGAATAAGGATCCATTCCGACCTCAAGAAGAGAATGAAGAGCTATTTGGTCCTGAAATACCATATCTTAGTGCAATCGGTGCACTAATGTATCTTGTCAATACTACAAGGCCTGACATAACTTTTTTAGTTAATGTCTTAGCAAGATATAGCATTGCTCCTACAAGGAGACATTGGAATGGAATCAAACATATATTGCGGTATCTAAAAGGAACTACCGATATGGGCTTATTTTATGGAAAAAATTGCAGTCCCAATCTTGTTGGTTATGCTGATGCTGGGTATTTATTTGACCCACACAAGGCTCGATCTCAAACAGGTTATGTGTTTACCTGTGGAGGCACTGCCATATCTTGGCGATCGACTAAGCAATCAATTGTGGCTACTTCATCTAATCATGCTGAAATAATTGCTATTCATGAAGCAAGTCGATAGTGCGTGTGGTTGAGGTCTATAATACATCTTATTCGGGACAAATGTGGTTTGAAATGTGAAAAACTACCCACGATTTTGTATGAAGACAATGCATCATGCATAGCTCAATTTAAGGGAGGATTCATAAAAGGAGATAGGACAAAACACATTTCACCAAAGTTATTTTTCACACATGATCTTCAAAAGAATGTTGATATCAATGTGCAACAGATTCGTTCAAGTGATAATATAGCTGATTTGTTCATAAAATCTCTACCGACGTCAACCTTCATGAAGCTAGTACATAAGATCGGGATGCGAAGACTTAAGGATGTGAATTGATGCTCTCATCAGGGGGAGTTAATACGCGTTGTACTCTTTTTCCCTTACAAGATTTTGTCCCACTCGGTTTTCCTTGCAAGGTTTTTTAACAGGGCAACCGAAAGGCGTATTTCTAAACATGTGTACTCTTTTTCCTTCACTAGAATTTTTTTCCCATAGGGGTTTTTCCTAGTAAGGTTTTAACGAGGCACATTATCTATAGACATCCAAGGGAGAGTGTTATGATAAATATCAATTTATGATGGATGTCTACTCTTCTTCCATGATCTTCATCTCAAATGGTTAATGACATATTGAATGACATATCTTGTATGTTCAATGACATATTCCATGACATATTTTCTTTACTTTTTATGCCTATATAAAGGCCTTGTAATAGATAGGAAAATACACACAATTGAAGAAAAAAATCTCTTCCTTCTCTCTTTCTCTCTATATCTCTATATCTCTATTTCTTGTTCATGTTTTACTAAATCGCGTTTATTTTATAACATTAGTAATAATTTTGTTGTATTATTTCGAAGGGAAACTTCTAATATAGGATGATCGAAGAAGTGCCCATCTGAAGTGAGAATGTGTTGCTTTTGAGTTCATGTTAAAGCATTTTTATTTCTTATGCATGTTTATCTTTCGAGCTTAAGAAAGCACTCTTCTCCCTTCTAACAAACTTATGCATAAAGCACATTACATGTAGACTACTTACAACAAAGCAGTATATTGGAAGGGAAGGAAAAGTTTTAGAGCAGTTATATGAATCCCTTCCTTCAGTTATCACTCGAATACTCAGATTATAACGTTTGAGATCGTGCAGATTGTGGCATGTGACCATGCAAAGGTACCTTTTAGTTTAAAATATAGCAGTAATTGATAATTTAAAAAGAATAGAGTTACAATATGCGTTAACTTGGTATGGCCTTTACATTTTCTTTAACTAAATTTGAAACTCCAACAAAGTTGGAGAATTGTACAAAAATGTACATGCAACAATTTAATGTTATGCCACTTGTCATCATAACATTTCTTTGCTCCTCCTATTATATATAAAATAGATAAATAGATTAGGTAAGATGTAATCAGTTATAATTTTGAAAAACTTCTTTTTTAGGCAACTTTTGTATAAAAAACTCTACTTTTGTGTTAAAATTATTAAATATTATTTTTAAAAATATCTATAAACCTATAATATTTAAAAAATGGGGTTGGGGGCCAAGGCACAAGCCTTACTTGGATAAGGTTAGAGCCGGCCTTGACACCCGATTGAGTTAAGTTAACCATAGAAGACAAACTAAAGTATCTTAGCTAGCGTTTGGCCATACATCCCAAATTTATTTTGAAAAATCTGATTTGGGTGAAGTTTGGTTTGAAGATGAAAATTTATTTGGACATACATTTTCAAAACATATTTTCCAACTTTATTTTGAAAAAACATGTATATAATTCCCAAGTTTTGAAATTTTGGCCCAAATTCAGCTCAATAGCTGATTTTGGAATTTGAAAATTTTGATTTGGGATTTGACCAAAATATGAGCAAAATTTATGGCCAAACATGAGTTTTATAAATTTCAAATTTATTTTGGCAAAACTTATTACCAAACGGGGCCTTAGACGTATGGAAGTCTTACATATCTTTATTCCTCAAGATTTAAAAGAAATACCGAGAGAAAATCAAATGAAATACATAAAAAAGGTGCCAGATTATTAAGAGATTTACTATTGTACTTCCTATGTTGCATATGATTCAACTGCTGCTACTGATTGATCAACCAATTAAAATAATATATTAATCTACCTGAAGAGGTTATAACTCGAAGGTGACGATGAAATTAAATACTTAATGTTGATAATGTGCAATAAATAATAAGAAAAGAGAACAAGATATAGGGTGTGTTTGTATGAAGTAAAATATTTTTCGAAAAATATTTTCCAATTTTTCCATGTTTTGTTGGCTTAAATGTTTTGGAAAATATTTTCAGAAATGTTTTTCAATTTTTTCATGTTTGATTGGCTTAATTGTTTTTGAAAACATTTTCTCATGAACTAATTTTCCTCCAATCGGAGGAAAATATTTTCCATGTCAAGAGAGAAGAGAAAATATTTTCAAAACTCTTTTTCAACCTTCCCCATCGTATTCCTCGTTCCCTCCAACCCACCAATGGCGGCTTAAGGGTAAAGTAACTCAAGCGAGTGCTTTAGGCCCCAATTTTCTAATATGTTTAAAATTATATTATTGTACATGTTAGCTTCTTGACTTAATTATTACTTAGTAACTAAAGGAGAAGTACAATTATGTGGGACTATTTAACATAACTTGGAAAAAGAATATTTCTTTTGCTAAATAAATCTTTATGATAACCACTCTAATGGAAAATATTTTCTTGCCTTATTTACACTTTGACCACTTTTTATTATTATTTTTTTTTTTGAAAAATACACTTTGACCACTAACTTCATTAATAGACACACTTTTTAAAATCCTTTTTAGGTTTCTCTTCAAAAAATTGGTATTACACTTTCACATTCTCTTTATTAAGTATCCAAGTTTTGGGAGCATGATTCTTAAAAACTAGAGTCAAAAATCGAAAATATCTTCTTATCAAGTCTCTACTTTGTTTTCCTCTACGTTTTAAGCATTGCTAGGGCGCGTCAAATCAATTATGACATCAAGGTGTTAACCTTCTTGAATCAAATTTTATTAGTTTTAATTTATATTATTTTTACAGCTAAAATAGAATAAAAGTTGAATGTTTTTTTAAAACGTAATAGTCATACTAATATTGATAGCGTATATATACTTATTTCTCAACTTAAAATATATAGAAAATAGTACAAGTAAAAGACAATACTTTAAGATATATCCAACCAGATAAAAAATTATTTATTTCTAAATGTCTATATTGCTTATAGAATAATATTAACAGCCTCTATAACAATCACCGCAACTGACAAGAGTTTTTTAAAATTAAAATTAACAAAATCTTACTTAAGATTAATATTGTCTAAAAAATATTTAATAGATTAGCTATATCAACAAATGAAATATAATTATTAGAAGAAATCGATTATAAAAATTAATTTTGCATTTAAAATTTTTAAGACAAATTTAAGGTCTTTTATTCAAGTTTGGCTTTAGGCTACCAACTTCATTGAGCCGGCCCTGCAACCCACCCCACC